>OVAP01002971.1:0-11592 GCA_900406295.1 Aurinia saxatilis
AAATATGGTATATTTTATATTTTATAAGTTATGGTTTTGTAATACTTTAGGATTTTCAAATTTATGTTTTGTGACATTAATATGATTACTTGTGTGGGTTAAATAATATAGACTTCTCACTCCATAGTTTAGAGTGTTCAAGCCCGCATGAGCCGCATCAGTCACACATTATTGGAAACTTCTTCATGTCTCAGTTCTTAGAATTATGTTCATTTGGTACTACATACCTTTAGATATATCCCTTGATGCTCGGGCTTAAGAAAACCAGTTTCCCTCGATACATACTTAAGCTAAAAAATAAAAAAAGTGTTTTTAAAAAAATGTATTTTGATATTGCTTGTTAAATGAGAAAAAATGGTATGTCGATGAGTAGTTTGTTTATAGTATAAATATTGACTTTTATTTTTGTTTTCTATCGAGATAAATAATATTCGTGTAAAAAGACTCAGTGAGCTACCTAGCTATAAATATTGATATCTACAAAGCTTTAAAGAATTTAAACAATTTTCCCCCATGACATGTGTAGTACCACCATTTTACAGGATTGTTCTCTCTTATTGAGTGTATGAAGTATTTGACTATCAATGTCTTTTAAACCTAATTGATTTTGAGTTTGTTTGGTAAGATAGTCATATGAAATTTGATTATCTGCTTCTCAAATCACTGACTATATTTTTCTTCTCAATTTTCTTAACAATATTCCATTTGTCACTCATACTCATAAGTTACTAAAGTTTGTATGATTTGAAGTGGTATTCCCACAACTACTTTTCTTTGTAATATAGTGGAACTATAAAAAAAATTAAATATTGTGAAAGATATATAGTATTGTTGTGAAATATGATTATCCATTTGTTCTTATATTATTACAAGTAGTAGACACCTTAAATATTAAAACAAAATATCACTAAATATTCTAAAAGAAAACTATAATGAAACAAAATCTGCATGTAGTGCGGGTATTCACCTAGTTCAACTGAAGTATCTACAAGATTCGGGACTGAAATAAAACTGAAACTGAATTCTTATAAAAGAGTGCAATGCCTCCACACATACCAACAATACAGATTGACCATAACCAAGATTGCAGCACAACTCTCGTATGTATTCGTCTTGTTGCTTGGTTTTTCAGTAGGCAAATAATATCCGGGAGATAAGTACGATGTATCTCCTTTAGGTGTCGAAATGTAGGGTCGTTGCCAACAGCCTGACAGTTCCAGGTGGTAATCATGGTGGAACTGTTAGATTAGGCCCCACCGCGCCTCTCACTGTTGTTGTAGCTTCTGTGCCAGTATCATCTGCTTCCTCTTCACGAAAAAGGAGCTTAACAATCGGTGATGTGGAAGCTTCATCTCTGTCTTTCCGTTTGCGGTACCCAACATCAGTCACATGATTCACACAAGCCGCATAGATGGTCTCCATTGAATCTATATATATCAACATGTTCATTCACCAAAGGCATTATCACCACTAGGAGGTGGACTCTGTCTCTCTTTCCTTACGCTTCCTGGCATTACGACATTCATCATCTGAAACAAAAGGGAAAATAGCTGAATTCTGCATATTATTTTATCATGGGTCAAACTGTAAAAAGTTGTATATAAGGAAATGAGAAAGAGAAGGGAGTAAAAAATTGAGAGAGTGGAAAAAAGAAGAGGTTTGGGTTTGTTGTTGTCCTCCTCCTCGAATCGTCCGCCGAGCATGAAGCTGAAACATTCTTCGGGTGATCCCACTCCCTCCTTCCTCTCCCGCGAGACACTCCGCATCAGCGCCTCTCTGGCCTCCCCTCCCGATGATGGTGATGATGATGATGATCTCCCGCACTCCCACCTTCTCCATTCCACTCTCAGGTTGATCTGCTGCGAGGAAATCGACGGCCGTCGATGGAAGTATGTCGCCGAGAGTGACGCTTCTGGGAGATTCAAGAGGAATTCCGTCCGGGCCGTCAGCTTGGAGTCTCCTCAGACTCCTCTCCATGTATGTTATGTTCCATCCATGTTTACCTCATTCTACACTAATTCCAAGCATTGTGTCCATTACAGGAAGTGGGTTCGTTCCTCAGATCTTACGTTGTCCCTGAAGGATTTCCCGGCAGCGTCAATGAGTCATATGTCCCTTACATGACGTGGAGAGCTCTCAAGCATTTCTTTGGTGGAGCCATGGGTGTTTTCACTACCCAAACTCTTCTCAATTCTGTTGGCGCCTCCCGAAACAGTTCTGCCTCTGCTGCTGTTGCCATCAATTGGATTCTCAAGGTTTGCTCATGCCTTTCTCCAACTCAACTTTTGGATACATCTAAGCCCTCTTCTTGCAGGATGGTGCTGGTCGAGTTGGAAAAATGCTTTTTGCCCGCCAGGGAAAGAAATTTGATTATGATTTGAAACAGGTACTTGCTCCATAACTTCACTACTCTCTCCTCTTCTAACTCACTTGCAATTGCAGTTACGTTTTGCTGGGGATCTTTTAATGGAGCTCGGTGCTGGGGTCGAGTTGGCCACTGCTGCAGTTCCACACCTTTTTCTTCCACTTGCTTGTGCTGCTAATGTCGTTAAGGTATTCTCATCATGCTTCAACTCTCATTCTCATAATCCCTCTCAGCTTCAAAATATCTTTTTGCCTTGCTATTATGATGCTGCTGTTATATAATTTTCATTTTTTCACAGAATGTTGCAGCTGTAACATCAACATCTACTCGTACACCCATCTATAAAGCCTTTGCTAAAGGGGAAAACATAGGAGATGTCACTGCTAAGGGAGAATGTGTTGGTAATATTGCAGATCTGGTATGACCTTTTCTACTTCTCTTCTCATTCTTCCCTAGGTGTTCTGCTCTTTTACTTTGTCGAGTGATATTATTTTCACACTTGTAGAGGCAATATTGTTACATATCGCGACTGCATCTCGCAATTTATCCTTTTTAATGATATCGAGTGCTTACCGTACCATGTGTTTCAGAGCGAGGTTATTCATCTTTTTTGGTTCTTAAATTGTTCATTTGTTATGATTCTTTTCTGTATGTAGATGGGAACTGGGTTTAGCATCTTGATATCCAAAAGAAATCCTTCCTTGGTCACAACCTTTGGCCTTCTGTCATGTGGTTATCTCATGAGCTCGTACCAAGAGGTACAACTAAGTTTTGTTTCAAGTATAAGTCTTTTAATGCACTTTGGGTTTTCTGGCTCTCTTTCATAAATGAGGCTCATTCCCTTTTAGGTTAGATCTGTGGTATTGCACACACTGAACCGTGCGAGATTTACTGTAGCTGTGGAATCTTTTCTTAAGACTGGTAAGCAATGTTGCTTTTTTTGGCATGCACAGTAGTATTCTCCTAATCTCTTTTTGCCCAACCTTTTTAGGTTAGTCACATTCAAACTTAACAGTTTGAACTTTGCATCTATCTCTGCAGGTCGCGTTCCTTCGCTGCAGGAAGGTAACATCCAAGAAAAGATATTCACTTTTCCGTGGGTGGAGGATCGGCCAGTGATGCTTGGTATGTGTTGTATAGCATTCCGTAGAAGCTATATCCTTTTTTTTCTAACCTTACTGAAATGGATTATCACACTGTTTGTCAGGAGCCAGATTTAAGGATGCATTCCAAGACCCCATCACATATCTGGCAGTAAAGCCTTTTTTCGACGTATGCCTATTTTACCCTATCCCAAGATATCAAGCTGTGACCTTTCTATCTTTGTAGTTGACTCTATTTTCCATGTGGCAGAAAGAAAGATACATGGTGACATACAGCCCAACCAAGGGTAAAGTCTATGCATTGCTCAAGCATCAGGCTAACTCAGATGACATTCTCAAAGCAGCATTTCATGTATGATGATTTTTCTACCATTAATATCTTTATTGCATGGAGATGAAGTAATTAAAGCCTACAATTTATCTGATTCGGTTCCATGATGATATGACAGGCACATGTGCTGCTTCATTTCATGAATCGATCAAAAGACGGTACCCCTAAAATGGTTGAGCAGTCAGATCTTGCTCTTTCTTCTATGGAATCTGAGCTAAAGTATCGGATTGCTGAGTCGTGTGAAATGGTTTCTACCTCATATGGCACCTTCAAAAGCAGGGCAGCGGAACAGGTAACTTGGTAGATGTATGCATGTTATAGTTGTATAATTACAAAATATTATTTAGTAATGTAAGGGAGTTTCCATTTTGTTAGGGTTGGAGAATGTCAGAATCTCTGCTTAATCCTGGCCGGGCTAGGTTATGTCATATGAATGAGGGTGAGGGGGAGTAAACAGTGTGGTGAAGCTAGTCACTGTTTCCTAAATCGGCTCTGATAGTAATTTCTTTGCACACTCTAAATTTTGTTGTCTTAGTTTCATGGAAAAGAAAACAGGTTTTGGTTGATACCCGATCTATTAACCACGCTGTAAAAAATACAATGATATGTAGTAACATTTGTAAATTGTGGGCTGCCACTGGTGTAATTTAGAATTATTTTATAATTATAATTGATAATAACTGAGACGCGCAGAGATAGTTTAAAAAAAAAAATTAAAATAAAAAATATTGAATTATTATCCACTAAAAACATTTGAATGATTGAGAAACTAATTAATATTTTTAAAATTTGTCGTTTGTAGTGTTTGTCTAGAATATACTGCCGTCATCAGTACTTTCGGACCAGTTCTACACTTCAACACTTTTGGACCAATTCTAGATCTATATCTTGTGGGGTCAAATATTCCCATCTGACTTTTATATGGACGAAATGAGCAAGTATGCAAATACATTAAACCAAACATATCTTGGGAGGTAACTTCGGCTTGAAGTATCTCTTGCCAAACGCCGAGGGAGCTTACTTGAATCACCCCCTCGGCGTAAAAGATACTTTTAACTATGCTAAGCATCGTTTATCCATATAATGCTCGGCACGAATTCTCATTCTTGAAGGAGCCGAGGGTTTTGTCCACAGAGTCCTCGGCGACACTTATCACATGATCCTATCCAGAACGCCGAGCTCTTCCGCATAAGACAAGAGCTCGGCATGAGGAACAAAGTCTCTGTCGTAAGGCCGAGGAGTTTAACTTAATCAACTCCTCGGCCAACCTTTGTCATTCTCAAAAGGCCGAGCTCGTCGTCACCTGATGGGCCGATCGATTAGCAGGAAGGCCCATATCTTGTTAAGAGACCGAGGAGACTCATGCCCAGAACTAGGTGAGCCGACTTAAAGAGAAAGGGAAAGGTGAATCAGAAGGATACGAGAAGATCTAGGAGTTTAACATATCTCTAAAGTCGGCATACTTCTGTATATATACTTCCTTAAGTTAAACTGGTAGATCATCTCTTTCTGGTTTAAGAACCCTAAAAGCTTAAACTACGAAAGACTATCTTTACACATTAATAAAGTAACTCCTTGCTAGATACTTTGTGTTCTGTGACGAGCTCTTTGATTCGAGTTTTCCCAAAAGACTTCTCGAACAAATAGTGTTTGTGTGATTTAACCCGCACATCTCTGAAGAAACTACATATAATTTAAAATCATGTTCATTCTTTGTCCATCTTTTAACTTAAAAGGCCATAGTTTTAAAAAGAAATTACAAGTAACAAATTTAAACAAATCAACATCGAGTACATAAGAGTTAATTGTATTTCATAAAGTTTTTAAATACATAACCAACTATTGTCTATTTAACCCAAAAACCTACACATTCTGTCCCAAAACACATTCCCCCCCTTATTTTGCTTCTTGTACTACATCCTATAACCCAACAAATTTCACAAAAATTCTAAGCAGATAGCCGATAATTTACTATATACAAACTGGATATAGACATAGCCATCCGACCAAAAAAGAAAAAAAAACATAGCCACCCGAGATATATAACAAGTTAAATATGGACATTTCCACCTTTAAAGATAAATAATATCATACTAAAACCCATTGTGGGGTTCCTCTTCATCACTGGAGATGTCGGTTGGAGGCTGAGCTTGGCCTTGAGAAGGTGCTTTATCAGTCGGACCACAAGACAGAGCCAAGCCAAGGGAAAGTTCCTTTCCTTTTGAAGGATGCTTGCCATTTTTTATACAAGACTCAATGGAGAGGCTTGTAGGTGATATAATTGATGGCTTCACAAGCTGGGGATCGGTTCTTTCTTGTGAAGATTTGATAATAAAAGATGGAGATATGACACAATGGGATTCACTTCTCTTCTGTGGGATCAAATCAGAGGATATGTTGGCGAATTGAAGTGCACCACAAAGCTGTGATAGATTGCTGCTACTACACGAAATCTAAGCCTTGGTGATTCACTCACAAGACAAAGAACATACTTAATCTCTCAAGATCACCCAAGGAGAAGAAGAGAAAAGAATACGGCGTGTATTGATAATAAAAAAGGTGTCCCTTACAACTACTGCACGAAAATACAATAAAACCTCTATAAACTAATAATGTTGGACTTTGAAAAATTATTAATTTATAGAGTTATTAATCAATGGATAAAAATCAATAAGTATTAATTTATGGATAAATTAATACTTAGTAATTTATAGAGTTATTTTCTATTCCATGAGTTTTAAAAACAAATTACTCTAAATTTCATAAATATTTTTTTATGAAACCTTTTTAGTTTGATTTTGTATACTCTATTGTCTACATATTCATCTTATCTACATATTCAATACCTGGAAGTGTTTTTAGCCGAATTGGTATTTCTCGGGTAACTTCATATTCCACATGTTCCTTTGTTGTTTCCTTAATGTAGAAGTCATCTTGTAGTTACTTTTGAATATCTTGATTAGTTTCTTAAAGATCCTCCGTTTCCTTAAGGATGTCTTGGTCTTGATCACTCTTTGAGGTAAAACTTGACTCGCACACTTTTTGTAGCTCTAGGTTCTTCTCTTGGCTTCTAATGGCTTCTTGACCTATCGATGAAGATTTTGTAATTGAGAAATTGGTTTTCTCAAGGCTCATTTTTGTGAAGGCTTTAAGAAGTTCTTCCTCAATTATATGGTTTGTTTTTAGATAATTTGGTGCTGGTACGAGGCTGTTTGCTTTCTCTTTCTCAAGAGTGTTCACAAAAATATTAAACGGCTAAGTTGAACTTTTTTCCTAAGTTGTTTGGACTTGGAACATTTCATGGGATCTTCTTGAACTTCTGGTACAAGATGTTGTTCATCGGCTTGAGCAGTGGAGACGATGTACGCATCACATTTGGTGCACTACGAGCGAAACTTAAAACAACATCCTCGCCCACACCACTTGGTCCTCCGATGTCACCTCCACATAAGTTGGAAACTAAATATTATCAGGTGATAATATTTTTTAATCTTTAAATAACATTAGCTTTTACATGATTTTTCATTGGTGTATGTTACCTCTGGTGCTTGCGAGACATATAATATGCTCCACCGTGGTAGACACATGTGTTTCAGTTACGTTCTCGGTAATCATAAGCACATCCTATGAAATGGATTCTCATTTCCTGTGACGCAAGGAAATATGTTATTAATACCAAGTAGAAACATAAGTAATAAGACAACAAAGATGAACATGTATGAACATCACCAATAGCTAGATTGAGAGAAACAGGTACCATCACCTGCTTGCGGAATAATTCTGGGACTCTTTGATCATTTTAGAGGGATCGATGGCATTCAACCTCATTTGATATCATTAGGAAACTGGAGCATCGGAATGGGAAATATTGCCCATGCTCACGCTCTAAGTGGATGCGATTAACACCCATCAAATGCACCGCCGTGAATGCCAATTTTATAAGGTGTTGGCTCGCTATCATATTACAATTACATAACGATTGTTCTTGTGGAGTTGGCCCCACCATTCACACCATTCAGCTCGGGCACCTTATACTCATCACTGTTGCTAATCATCTCTCCTATAGGGTTCCCAAAATAATAGCTACAATCACCAAATTCAATAAATATTATTTGTAATTAACTTTCAGACAAAATTGCACAACAATTTGTTAAGATACAGTAGTTGGAAAGTACTCATTTAGGCTACCACTGGGTGAAGGTGTTGGAGATGGAATGTTTTATGTTCTCCCAACCGCCTTCATGAGCTTGTCCTCATCAGCATCAATGATGATGATAACATTCTTCTTGCGGTAAGTGGGATGGTTCTCTCAAGGGAGTGGGAAACATTGTCCATCATCATCCTACTTATGTCCCTCTCTGCTACAAAATCTTGTTGTCGACAAAATTTTGTTTTACCGAATTTTTTTACTTTTAAAACTTATGTTGGCGGCAAAAGGATAAGGTGTCATTTGGTAATGTTTTCACTAGCAACAGAGTAATGCCTTTTTGGATTTGGCTAACTCGCTAATTTGTCATCACTAAACTGATTTTGTACCTTATTCATTCATTTTCGATTATGTTAATAATTTTTTTTTTTTGTCAACATGTTGATATTTTTTTTCACTTAATTTGTTTTTTATTAACAATCCATAAAGATACAAAGTTGAATAAACCGAATACAAAATCAAATCAACTGGATCTAGAGCAAAAAAAATGACACGGAAAACAAAAACCCTAAATGTTAAGGGAAACCAAAGTCAGAAATATCTACGAAAACCTACAGAAAAACCCGTGGAGAAGAAGAGCAAACGAAGACTCACATATACCCACCCAAAACATATGATTAACAATAACAAATAACCACAACCAATAATCTAACTGATATCCACATCATCTTCAACCTAAAGTGTGTAAGTCTAAAATTTTGCATCCCCACAAAAGATTAGTCTTACAAGAACTATCTAAGACCCTTGGAGAAAACTACTTATTCATCTAACCAAAACAAAGTGGAAGGATATTTAGGCCTCCTTTCTGTCACCAAACTTGTCTCATCTACCAATTGAGCCCCATTGTTCTGTCCTCTACGTTTCGCCGATAAACACCTTTCAATCTTCTGAAAAATTGTATGTATATAAACTATAGAACATATATCAGATTGGTGGTCAGAGTTAAAAAAATTCCAGTCACTGATCCGAACCAAGAAAACAATTTTTTTCTGGCTGCTAGGGTTCTCCGATGTTTATGTTAATATCTGTTATTATTTAATATGATTTATTACTACATTATTTATCAATCGTGTGCTCCCATATTTATTTGATAAAATTATTAATTTATTCAATTTAAGTTACGATATACGGCTGAATGATATGTTTTTTTTCTTTAAATTATAGATTTCTGACATCACTAGTTACTATATATAATTATATATTATACATATACACATAATCGACATAAAAATATTTTATTGTTCGCACATCAATGATCCAGTGTATCTAGGAAAAGGCTCAGACGACTGTTTTCTCATGTACATGCTAGATCCGACATCCCGCTATTTTCCCCAAATTTCACAGAGTGAAGTCACAGAGACAGCATATACAGTAAAAAGGTGAAAAATGGAGATCACAGCAATCAAAGAAGCAATTGAAGAAACAAAGAGACTTATCCAAACAAAGTCATTATTATGACCGTTGGCAAACAGAGTCCCTCGTAAATCCTTTATTACCGCACTTTGAATAAAAATACTGATATGGAGCAGACCGAGAAACGGGCACCTGAATTATTAAAAACAACAGAACATGGAAACGCAAAGGAAGAGCCACCAACTACCAGAAGTACGAGCAGAAAACAGTAAAGCGTAATGCCCTTTGTAGTTCAAGAAGATGACACCGCAGATGAAACTAGCAAGTTTCAGTTACCAAGGACGCTTTTAAACTGAGCTATCAATTCAATAGCCTTCTCAAACTCACCATCCTCCAATGCAAATGTAAAGCGACAGTAGCCAGGAATTCCAGTCCAGGAACAACTGTTCAAGCAAACACCAGTATGACTGAGAAACATGTCCCTCATATTTGAATCCGTAAGCTTGACTTCCTCTCCGTCTCCTGCTTTCAGCTTTACTTTTTTGTTGAGATAAGCTGTAGGCTTTGCCACCATTGATATTCCAGCTAAGGGTTGGATAGCCTCCCAACCAGAGTTCTCTAGTACCTGTTTACAATATTTTTTGAAGGAAAATCAATAAGCTTGCGAGTATGCGATGTACAATTTGAAACCACATAAAATGAGCGATTCATCTACAACTATAATTTATGATTTGGTTTTGACATCCAAAAAGACCTCAGTAGGTTAAATGTATTTTAACGAGCGCAAAACTTTTTAACCATTTGAAGAGTTTTAATTTGTATTTGCAAACGCAAGTACCAAACCCAAACAGAAAGAGCCTTTCCTTTTGCATCTAACATTTTCCAAATATATTTTCTCAAGAAAATGAAAAAATTGTTATACATTTTGTCAATGTGAAATTTTCTTTGTGATTCTTTCACTTGAAAACGCGAACGCAAAAATTGGAGTTTAAACAATTAAGTCTTAGTATCTGAGCTCTCATAATGCAAAAGGGAGTAATGAAGGCAAAAATGAGTACCTCTTTTAAGCGTTTCGATCTGCCCTCCAATGTTTTTATGGTTTCAGACACTGCATCCAAAAAGTCACTGGCTTTCTCTTCTTTCAGAGCTAACATTTTCTTGGCGGCATATTTCACAGTACTGTGCGGTTTGCTCAGGCCTGGGAGGGTATGGAAGGCATCAACGAGAGAATGATCCAAAACAAGAAACCCGAGTTTCAGAGCTCCACTGAGCAAATTCAGAGAGAGACATCCAAGCAGAGAAACAGACAACGATGAATCCAATCTTGACAAAATGTTTTTCAAATCCCAGGTAGTTGAATTGTACTCTAATCCTGAGAAGGAAGTATCAATGATGACCTTTGCTCCAAATTTAGCACAAGTAGAGAATAATATAGCCATCTCCTCATTGCTGTACAACAAGCCTGTAGGGCTAACTGTTGGTCCAGATATACAAACCCATGGGTTCTTCACGGACTCTAGTGCTTTTGATAGAGTCGATTCAGTCAGCTTAAAGCCATCATTAGACTCAGTAGGGATATTCACAACATTAGCTTTTAAAAATTTGGCGGCAGCAACGTATTTCCCATTTGTGCCAGTAGGTAAACAGAGTGTTCCACCTTCTTGAGCACAGCAAATGACCAGTTTACTGAATAGTGCTTGTGAGCCATCAGCATATACGAAGCCTGTGCTGTTTTTGGTTGGAAACCCATAGTTACTCCAAACAAACTGTTTAATACTTGGGTTGACATCAACTTCTGCTTCGGATATGTTCTGCCTCACAAAACTTTCAAAGATTGCAGCCTTAACAGATCGTGGAATTGGCAAGAAACTTTGATCTACATCCATGTGGATCAGAGAAGTGTTGTCAAGCTCAGTGACTGAAAGCTCAGTATTTTTCAGAACAGAGACAGCTGAGCTTGAAAATCCAATGATCTCTTCAGACTTTGCCTTCTGACTTTCCCTCTGTAAGCCAAATAACAGAGAATTGAGCAGATAAGTCAAACCTTTATAAAAGACACACACAAATGAGGTTATCTAGAATTTTTGCTACATTCCTATTGGTCCGGAATTGTAAAGGTTTAGGGCGTCATGATATCAAATCACTAAAACGTCAAGATTTAATCAGGTCAACGACGTAAGCGTGGCCGCTTTACCACCCCCCCCCCCCCCCCCTTTTTTTTTTTTTTTTTTTT
>OVAP01002972.1:419-17834 GCA_900406295.1 Aurinia saxatilis
AGTGTTTCACTGAGTCGAAAAAAATCAATGGGTTTGGGATCTCCTGCATCAGTCCATCATTCATTCATAACCAAGAAAATTATGAATTAAAATATCTAAGCTTATGTTATTTTAAAATCCGGTTAATGACACGATATTATGTTTGACCAGAAAAAAAAAAAGACACGGTATGTTTGTACAGCACATCATACCGACCAAAATCTGAATTAAGAATAAAAAACTTCAGGTTTGGTTACAAAAAAAAAAAAAAAAATTACTTCAGGCTTGAGAAGGTCTCAGTCACCATGTGTACACAAGCTACCACAAAACCATCCAAAATTTGATACAAATAGATTTTTCTTTTTCTTCTTAAGAACATTTAATTAACAGTTGTACAGTACTTATATCATGTCTCAGAACATTTATTCTTCGAGAAAAGACCAAAACATTAAATTAATTTACATTTACATTTACAGCTTTAGAGGATACTTCGTGGGATTATATCAATTAATGTATATCTCCACGCTGGTTCTATTAAACCGACCTTCTTCTCTGCTTCTTTCCCTTCTCTATAAATACAATCACATATCTTCATATTCAAATATCAATCCTTCTCTTACACATTATTCATAAACCTTTACATCACACAACCTTTCCTTAGCTTTTCAAAGAGAGATCTCAACTAGTCCGAAGATGAATCAGTCCAACCAAACTCAATATTCATCAGGTTTGTTCTCCTTTCCAAGATTTTCTTACAAATTCATATTTTATCCCTAGAGATTAATGTGACATGCATGCATATATGTAAATGTATAAACAGGAGCTTATCCTTCACCTCCAGTGTCAACCGGTCCTTACATGGCACCACCACCTCTTGGTTACCCAACGAACGACACCAGCCATGTCACGGCGGCTCCGGTCGAGGCCAAGCCCAAGGGTGAAGGATTCTTCAAAGGCTGGTTAGTCTTTTTATTCATTATTATATATAGTTTATATATTATTACATTATTAGATTTTGATTGTTTTTTTGTGTGTTTTTAATGCAGTATTGCGGCTCTGTGTTGCTGCTGGATTTGTGAAAACTGCCTCTGAGTTCGGAGAGGAGTTCAATGGCTTACATTAAATATTTGCAAATATTTTTATTTCCTTAATTACTAATTTAATATCCATATGTTGGAGATTACCTTATGATATTTGGACTTTAGTATTGTGTAATTTAACTAATTACCCTTTCATTTTTATATAATTATAAATTTATAAGTCACGTTTTCTTTCTAATCAGTTATTGCTAAATTACATTAATAATGTTTAACCTTTGACCATACTAGTCAGGGAGATCGACACTTTCGATATAAACCAAGATAAACCGAAAAATTGATATGAAAACTGAATTATATGTTAAATTAGGTCACCTCAAACCAAAATCAAATCACATACAAAAATTAAGTGATACAAAAAGTAATTTTAATCAATGGGCTTATTTCTTATACAAGGCCCATACGTTTGAAGCCCGTTTTATTATATGAAATGCAAAGCTAGTTTCCCACCAAAAATGCAGTAGCTTTCTTATGATAATATTTTCAATTTTGTCAGAAATTATTATTTTAATTAGCTTCTGCTCAGTGAAAAAATTTATTTGTCTTGAATTTAAATTATAAATGTAAGATGATACAACAAGTCTACTGATACAAAAAAATTCAAAGCGTTTTGGGTCTCCTTGCGCATAACCATTGCCTTGATGTCTGAAGATCATCTTCTACACTCATTGGGACATGCCATCTTCCATCTTCAGACTCCTGCATCAGTCCATCACTCATTCAGAATCATTATACATAATGCAGACAAACTTAGGTTCATTTGAGTTTTGTGTAAGCAGAAATTGACCTGAATAACAATTGAGTATGGAGGTGGCATATGTAGTGTGAGTCCATTTTCTCTAGTCACAGATATCCTAACCTGCAACATTAAAACCAGTACAATCGAGATTATATACATGCATACTCATATTGAATTCACAGATTATAGTGTTGTATATGGAAACCTGATGCTTCTCTTTCCACCTTGGGAAGAAACTGTTTCCTAGTAACTGAAAGAGATGGTCTCTCATCTCATCGTTTGTCACCAGTAAACACTTGCAGCTTACAGCAGCGTAAAGCCAAAACCTGAAAAACAGAGTTCTCCGCAACAAATTGATCTTCACAAAACCAATTGATTGTATTTTTTTTTTTTTATCAATGCGCAAAATAGAAAAGCTTGATTACCAGTCATCGTTTGAGCCAGGGGGAGTAGCATAGAGAGCACCAGCATTCTTCCATTTCTCTAACAAGGCTCTGTTTTTAGGGTTAGTTGCTGGACCTCCGTGAACCCGATTCGTGTGCAGGATCACAAGAGGTAACTTTTTCGACGGACTTAGTTGTTGGCATTTTCGGACGACGTTGTTAAGCTAGTGCAAGAGATGGTATGACATAAGTTAAAATATAATCAAGCAAGGATCTTCAGATTGGGATTAGAATGATAAAGAGTTCAAGATCACCTGGACAAAGCTAAAAGTCTGCTGGTTAGCTAAGCCTATGTTAGCTCCGTCTATGACTGCATCATACGGTCCATGTTTTTTCAGCCATTCCTGCGAAAAATACGCGTAAAAAACAAAAACGTTTTAAATCTTTGCCTTGGACAGTTTTACTACAATCCNTCACAAGAGGTAACTTTTTCGACGGACTTAGTTGTTGGCATTTTCGGACGACATTGTTAAGCTAGTGCAAGAGATGGTATGACATAAGTTAAAATATAATCAAGCAAGGATCTTGAGACTGGGATTAGAATGATAAAGAGTTCAAGATCACCTGGACAAAGCTAAAAATCTGCTGGTTAGCTAAGCCTATGTTAGCTCCGTCTATGACTGCATCATACGGTCCATGTTTTTTCAGCCATTCCTGCGAAAAATAAGCGTAAAAAACAAAAACGTTTTAAATCTTTGCCTTAGATAGTTTTACTACAATCCTCAAGACAATAGTTGTTACCTGAAACTGATTAAAACTAGTTTTGACTCTTTCAGTGGCCAATCTGGCCAAAGATGCAGCAAACTTTTCTGTCTCAACCGGATTGATATCAATACATACAAGCTTCTCCTTGCAACATTTACATACACCAATTTCATCCATCTCTGTTCTTGTTACATTCCATTTTCCAGTCCCAAGCCATCCCTGTCCATGCCACCCACCACCACCACTCACAACCCCATCCTTTATTTTCTTTGCATTCCATTTCTCAACTCCAGCTTTTGCAGCTGTTTCGGATTGAAACCACTCCTCAATAGTCTCAAAAGTCGTTTCAGAGACCTGTCTCACCAATTCTCTTAATCGCTGCAACGTCTCATAGACCTTGTCTGTATTCTTTGTATCCATACTAACTTTCAAAAGAGCAGCAAGCTCAGGCTCTTCTGGGACCACCTCTGATTCAACCATATGTGCATCGACTTCATAGGCTTTGTCTGCATCTCCCTTATTACAAAAACCAAAAAGGGCTGGTCCATATGATCTCAGCCTTGGTTGAATACCAAAGGTTTTCATCTGTTTCACCATATCAAAAGCCATTTCCGGGTCATCCTTTGCAACGGCGAGCCTGGCGCCGTTTGTGAATGTAGCTTCATTAGGAACTACTTTCTCAACAATCATCTGCTTAAATATATCGAAACCTCTACTAAGTCCTGGATTCGGAGAAGACTCTGTTCCTGCCTCAGTCAATGAGCATAGATAGAGCAACACATTATAATGGTAGAGGCTGAACTGCACACCATTTCCTTTCGCCTCATCGTATATGCGAAGAGCTTCCACAACATCACCATTCCTGGAACACATATCTAACTTATGTTTCAGCAGTGCTTCAGGCAACTGTTTCTTTGCTTTCTTTGATATGTTTTCAGAAGGTGGAGCCGGTGATTTTCTCGCAGCTTGAGGCATGGCGCAAAGATGTCTATTGTGCTCAACAAGAGTATCCCGTCTATCTCGAATCCCTTTGCGAGGTAAGGAAGTATGGTATCCACGAAACGGCGAAAATTTAGGATTCGGGTGACGAAGAGATGGAGTTCTAAGAAACAGTAAAAACAAAGGACAACACGCCCGAGAAAGGGAAGGAGTAAAACAAGTAGCACGCAGCATATCTCTTAAGCTATAAAAAAAATCCAATCTTGTATCCAATTTATCTGCATGAGAAGGTATTCAAATAATCATAAGTTCCAAAAACTGAGTTGTCTCCACTTAGTCTTAGCCTAGAAGCTTGAAAATCGAAGATAATGGCAATGTAAGTTACACTACTAATCTATCTAAAACCTAGACCAAGAAGGAGAGTGTAACTATGGAGAAAACATAGGAAAGCTTCATTGGGTAATATCGTCGAACAGGTTGGAGGCAATTCAAAGAGAAAACATTGAGAGAAAAGAACTTACTTGGCGTTACAGAAAAATGGTTTATTGTGGTGCCATAGAAGGCCAGAGCTTTGGTCGAACAAGCCCTTCTCTCCTACAGGATTCCATGGATTAGCCTCAATATTAGAAGATTGAAGATAAATAGGGAGTTGCCATGGAATTGGATTTTGGAAGCCACTTCATAACGACGTCGTTTCTAGGTACACGGTTTTGTGGCTTAATGAAGCCCAAAATACTAAAGGCTTGGGTTACAAACATCCTGGTCTACATAAAACCAAGACGGGGTTATGATAATAGAACAACGAGTCAAGCTAGGTACAAGTCATCAATATGGTACATAAACTGATCAACCATATCGCGCTAACAAAAATTAAATTGATGAGAATGAAAACACAAATATGTTCAAGTAGAATTTAAAATAAACTTTCAACAAAATAATAGTTAAAAGTTATATATATATATATAGTTTTGATTTTCTAAACTAACATAAACATAGTAACTGTAATATATGTTTAATTTATGTAGGAAGTTTCATTGAGTATATTTCGCTTTGCAATCGAAATATAAGCTTGAATTTATATATATATATAAATATATAGTTTTGATTCTCTAAAGTAACGTAAATATATATATGTAATGTAATGTATGTTTAATAAGTTCATGTTTATTTGTATAAATAAGTAGAAAGTTTCATTGAGTATATTTCACTTTGCAATCAAAATATAAGCTTAAAATTTCTTTTATATATATACAAGAAAGAAACACGCTTATAAATATTTCGATTTCAGTTTCTTATACGGAAAACGCCAAGAAAAAATAAACTAGTAGTTAACAATTATACCATGTTGACGAGTAACATAAAACCTCATTCCATATTTTATAGACTAACGTTTCATGAGTTACATAAAATTTCATTCCATATTTTAAATGATAACCAAATCAATTTTAAAAAAAAAAAATTAAAAAACCGGTTTGATAAAATTGTAGGAACCAAAATTCAATAACCGGAAATCAAAACTGATGACGATCTTCTTTAAAACTGGGGAATCTATAACCAAAGATCCCTCATTACCTTTCTTTTCTACTCCATCATAATATAAAAATTCTAAAGATTGGCACTTTAATATTGAACTTTTTCACATTATCTTTGTGACGCCGTTCCACAGACAAATTTTTTAGAATAGGACAACTCGATAAAAGCCTAACAAGGGAATCTTCATCTTTATACACCACAGAGTAAAGGTCAAGAGTTTTGAGAGATGGGAGGCAAGCCAGAGAAGGAACATGCACGAGGATCTTGTCCTTAAGATACAAGCGGACAAGTGTATCACACATGTAAAGGGCTCTCCGACAATCTGATAGGTTTCACTGACCACGTTAGCCTGAAATGTAGCTTGCGCACCTTGCGATTAAGCGCATGTGGAGTTGTAAAGATTTTTCGAGACGCCACCAAACAGACCGCCGTTGCTGATTGCTAAATATGCCAAATAAGCGGCTCAGTAAACCTCCCATATCTCTTTTGGAAGTACCATAGTGGATCTCTTTGTACTTGAGTTCTGGCACTGCCACCGTTTGGACAAAATCATGGTAGTCACAACATCTTTTGCTGGGACAAACATCAATATGTGCACCAGCAAATCATCTGGCAACGCACTAATCCTATCTTCACCCCTATTTGTCAAACAACTTTTGGCTCTTCTCTTAATTGATTGTTGGGATGCTTGTCTGCACAATATCAATGTCACAGTCGCAACATGGATTGCGCCCACAATTAGCAGAAGTCCTCGTAACATCTTTTCTCCTTGACAATTCACCAACAAAAACGCTTAACCTTTGATTTAGGATAAACCGTAGAGTTTTTAGCTTTTGATTTAGGAATATATATATATGACTTATTTCCTCACACATATATGTTTTTAAAAAATTGGGTTTTTCGGTTATAAACAAAGCTGGTTTATATAAAGTCCAGACCGATCCAGTTAGCATAAAACTTGCAAGGTTTAAGAATGATCAAACTTTGATTAGCCTACAAAATTGGGTCGTTTTTCATTTGGGATTACAACCAAGCTGGTCTTCCAACACAGAAGAAATCAAACTCACAATTGAATGAATGAATGAATGAAGCAAGTTTTAAGAGTGATACAAGTAAGGGAATCAACAAGGGAATATGAACAATGTGTAATAGCTAGTATCAACAAGCATGAAACAATGTGTGTATGTATCTTCTATCTACAGAAGCTAGGTGATGTATTTGCAGCATGGCAGAGAGAGATCCTTCCACCTTACGGTGATGATGAGCAAAGTAGCCACTCACCATTTCTACAAGAGCTTGTAGTAGCAGTCACGACCCGAGAAGAGAGTTTTGTAGTTTCTTCCACAGGGACAGTTGATCTCAACCACAAATGCCTCACCGACTCTATCCACTTTCACACCTTCTTTACACTCCTTCGGTAACTCCTCTTGCGCATCATCCTCTTCTGCTTGCACCGTTTCTTCTTCCGCCTGCATCCAAACAACAATCATTGTGCTCATTCCTCAGATACAATACTTCAACTCAGAGATTACACATGTGCAATGCAAAAACATGTTCAACCCACCAAACGTATATCATCATNCGCATCATCCTCTTCTGCTTGCACCGTTTCTTCTTCCGCCTGCATCCAAACAACAATCATTGTGCTCATTCCTCAGATACAAAACTTCAACTGTGCAATGCAAAAACATGTTCAACCCACCAAACGTATATCATCATATAGGATTCAACTATAAAAATCTCCACAAGATTGGTTGATTAGAGAAACGAACCTGAGGAGTGTTGTAATCTTGTTTCGCCACTGAAGAGACTGATTCACTGAACTTAAGGAGCTTGTTACACCATTGATCCATTTCACGAACTCCATCCTTGATCACGTACAGCATCTAATCATAAACACAACAAGAATTGTATCAGATTCCCTAAATCGCAGTCTAGATTCTCTATGAACAGAGCATAAGATAAACAGAGAGCTACAGAATCTAACAAACCTTATTAGCTTCAGCGTTTTCTGGATTCACAAGATCAGCTTCACGATTACGAGTCTTTGAAGGAGACGGCGAAACATCGGAGACAGATCTCCGGAAAAGAGGTGGCCGTGGAGGTAGAGAAGGAACGATGTTACCCGACGGAGCTGTTTCTTGAGCGACGGAGCCGTTTCGGGTATAATCCGACCCGAATGTGAATCCAGCGGGTGAAGCAAATCTATCGGAGAGAGATCGCTGGTAAAGAGGAGACGAACGGTTGCGATTCGGATCGAAATCCCTAGGAAGAGGAATCTTCGAGTATCCCATGAGATTCGACATTTTCTCGTCTTCTTCTTCCTCAGGTCGTGGATGAAACAGTTTCTTGCGTCTCGGCTGCTCATCGGCGACGTCTTTTGATTCCGGCGAAGGACGTTTCACGGGACTGGTTGCTGCGGCGGTTGAAGAACAAGAGCCGAAAGATCTGTACGATTGGAACTGCGGAGGAGACGAATTCGCACGGCGGCGATCGGAGGAGTTTCCGAAGCTGTTGAGACGGAGGAGAGAGATACCGATGTCGTCATCTTCTTCTGGCTCGGGTTCGTAGGAATGATCGGTTTCTTGAGAGTTATCGATTACGGTTTCTAGGGTTTCCGCCATGTTTGGATTCGTCTTCATTTTCTTCACTGTGAAAAAAGAGAGAAGAGGAAAGAGACGATCTGTGGAAGTGGGGTTTATATAAGCTAATGCGAGTCGATTAAACCGGGAACTAATTTAAACCAACCGGTTCAATTGGATATAATGACTTAATGAGGATAAGGCGGATCTATTTCAAATTAACCAGTTCAATCTTGATTAGGAGGAGCCGGTTTTTCTACGAGGGAAAATTATCAAATTAACTTCACTTTCATTTAATTCAATACAATATCCTGACATTGCTTGACTTACAAGCCAGAAAAAAAAAACCCCAAACCAAGGAAAAAAAGAAACAAAAAAACAATCTGCAGATAGTAAATTCTGCTAAGCATTACATTTCTCTCATGAGCTTTATGAGAGAGTTTGATCAAAATTCAAAAACCCACAAACCATAAAAGAAGGAGATATCTTTTTCACATATGAACATCACNAAACCCCAAACCAAGGAAAAAAAGAAACAAAAAAACAATCTGCAGATAGTAAATTCTGCTAAGCATTACATTTCTCTCATGAGCTTTATGAGAGAGTTTGATCAAAAAAACCCACAAACCAAAAAAGAAGGAGATATCTTCTTCACATATGAACATCAAATAACACCAAACCAGAAGATTAATTAATACTTTTTCCCAAGAATTATACCGATGATAACAGAGAACAGAGCTACTCCAGAGATGATCGTCAGTGTCATGAGATGCGAGGTTGAGGCTGGCTGAGTAGTAGTAGTAGTAACGGCATCACCCGAAGAAGAAGGAGAAGGAGAGGCTTCTGACTTCTTCTTGCTCTTGCGTTTTGTTGGAGAAGAAAAGGTCAAGTCAATGTCTCGTGATTTAACACCTATCTCCATGGCTTCGGTTTCCTGCAGGTTTGGTTTTGACCATATAAGGAACTATGTTTTGAGGTTCTTGAGTCATTTTCCCCCTAGATGTTATATAATATATGCATTGTCATGAATGTAATGTTATCACGCGAAGAGAGTTCCGTGAGGAGATATTATGACTAACCTTAGCTTTAGCATCAGCGAGCTGCACTTTCTGTTCAAGCTCTTTGATCGTTGATTCAAATTCAGCAACCGCCTTTTTCTTTGCTTCAATCTCTTCTTGTGATTGCTTTAGTGCAGACTCCAGCTCTGAATGTTTCTGGGAGTGTGCTTGTTTCTGTTTCCATTAAAAAAAAAAAATCAAAGGTAAGTGACGGAATGAGGGAAGATAGATTAACCTCTATGAAACTCAGAGCGGGTACTAAAGAAAGATCATTAACCTCTTCGGCAATGGAACTTTGAGCTGCTTGAAGCTCTTTCTGAAGCTGGATCACTTTCTCATTGAGGACATCTCTGTCACCAGCGGTATGTTCAAGTTCTTGCAGTTTTGAGGTCAATTCCACCACTTCTACAGACGCAGCAGTGGCTTTTTCAATCTGTACAAACACCATCAGTCAGTAAACCAGTACTATTACAGATCCCATTCTCATAATCATATTTTCTTCTGTTTGAAATGAGTGCTTTACCTCTTCTTTTAACTGAGCTTCGACTTTTGTCAAAGTTTTTTCAAGTTCTTCAACATTGGATTCCAAAACAGACTTTTCAGCAGCCACTGCCCTGAGCTTCTCAATCTCGGACACCAGAGTATCCGCTTTAGACCTCTCTACGGTTAGTTGTTCTTCAAGCTTTGCAATAAATAATTGGAGCTCATCCTTGGTACTCTGAAACATCGCCTTAACTTGGTTGTTCTCCTCGGCGAGGGAAGAAACCTGCAACACAATGTGAAGTCAGTTTCTCAAAGATTGTAGTAAACAACAAAATTGTGGCTATGTAGATGGTAATTAGAACATAGTTAGATCGGGATACATACCTGTGACTGTAATTTCTCCCCTTCAGAGGTAAGCTGCTTTGTTAGATCTTCTATGGCTGTCTTTGAAGCCTGGAGATCTTTGGTTGTTTGCTCCTTCTCAGCCTCCAGAGCAGAGAGCTTTGTCTGCAACTCGTTGGCCTCTGATCCATGACTGGCTAGTTCCTGGTTTAACTTTAAATTAACCTCAGCTAGATCCCCGTTTTCTTTCTCAAGCCCACTGCATTTGGCAACAAGCTCTTCAACAGTAGATTCAAGATTCTTCAATTTTGATAGAGCCTCTTCAAGCTCAACCTTTTTAGTATCCGCAACTCCTGATGCTTCATGAGCCTGCCTTTTGTGCTCCTCGATTAGGTTTTCATGTGATTTCAGCTTTTCAACCAAGTCCTTAGCTTCTGTCTCTTTCTGGTTAAACCTTTCAATTGCCTCTTCTAGCTGTTTCATTGCAGTTTCCTTCTCGATAGAACCAGAACCTACTAACCCCTCAAGCTCTTGAATCTTGATCTTCAGCTGGTTGTTTGTCTCTGCTAGTAGGTCATTCTCTGATGATGACTGCAAAGATTTTTCTTGTGCCTGATCAAACTCTTGTTTGAGCTTTTCATTTACTGTTTCTGCAGCAGCGAGTCTTTCCAAAGCCTGATCAAGTTCTTCTTTCAAAGAAGAAGATTTGCCAGATGCTTCAGCCAACTGCTCTTCATATGATTTTATTCTGTCCTCGAGCTCTTTCAATTTCTCTGTCAAAGAATTCGCCTCTGAATCTCTGCTAGTGAAATCCTCCATTGCCTTTTGAAGTCTGTGCTCTGAGTCTTTACTCAAAGACTGATGCAAAGCTTCAAACTCCATGCTTCTCTTCGTAGCTTCATCTATTTCTCTTCCTTTCTGCTCAAGACTCTCTTCAGCAGACTTCAGTTTCTCCATCACTTCGCTTTCCCGTAAGCCAGCAGCTTTCAGGTCATTTTCAATGCTCTCCAATTTTCCTTGTGTGACATTCAATTCATTCCTGAGACTTTCTAACAGATTCTCAGACTCACTGACCTTCACGTTGTACTCACTCACCGTATCTTCTAACTTCTTTTTCTCACCCATCACAGCGTTTAGGTTTTCTGTCAGTTCTCTTTCCTTATCAGTTGCAATGTTTAGAGCCGCTTCAAGGCTCGAACTTTTCACTTGGAAAGCCTCTAGTGTGGACTGAAGGTCAGCCACCTGACTCAAGTAACCTTTGGAATCTGCTTCAGCGTCACCAGACTTCTTCTGCAACGAGCTCACCTGCTCCTCAAGTTCCTGAATTCTATATTTTTCTGTCTGTAGTAGAAGCTCTAAGTCTTTCAATTTTCCTTCTGCATCTTCATGTTTTGACTGTGATGTTTGACACAGACCTTCGAGTTCAATGCTGCGCTGGTGAATCGTATTTGCACGGTCTTCATGCTCTGCGCCCTTCTGCAAAGCAACTCTCAAATCTTCTTCAAGCTCTGACTTTTTGGCTGATAACTGGTTCAGAGATGCTTCCAGTTCAGATGCTTTTACTTGGTATTCCTGCATCTGACCGGCTGCTTGTTTTTTCTCTTCCTCGGCAACTTCAATAGCAGTTTTTAGTTCGGGTACTTTTTCAGAGAGTTCCTTCAATTCCTGTTCTGCATCACTGCTTTTCAACTGCAATAAGTTCAGCTGCTGCTCAAGCTCCACATTCTTCTGTCCAGCTGCAGTGAGCTGTGTCTCCAGCTCTTTCATCTGTGCTTTGGCTTCTTCTGATGCTTGGCTAGAGTACCGAACAACTTCCTCCAGCTCAAGATTCTTCTGGGTAGCAGCTGCTGCTACAGATCCAGACTCATTGTGAAGCTCTTCCAGTGATTTCAGTTTCTGCTCAAGTTCAGACTTGTTTGCCAAAGCCTGAGTCAGAAGAGCATCCGTTTTGGTGAAATTATCATCAGAGGTCTTCAGTTTCTCTTCTAGTTCACTGCAGATCTCCTTTACTTTTGCTGCATTAATCGTGACCTCTGCTACATCTGCTTCAAGGGCTTCTTTTTCTTTCAACACTTCAGCCAACTTCTCATTTGTAGTTCTAAGCTTCTCTTCTTGGTCTTTCGATAAAGATTCCAGCAGTTCCTTCTGTTTGAGTTCCTCCTCTAGCTTTAAATTAATACTTTCCTGTTCAGAAAGTTTGGCCTGAAGATCTTTGGTCTGAACAACCAAATCCTCGAGAACCGATAACTCTTCCTTGAACCGAGATTCAGAAGCTTTCTTCTGTTCCAGTTCCTGGGTCAGTTCATCAATGAGGGCTTCTGTGGAAGAAACTTTTTGTTCTGTCTCCAGCAAACGAGATTTTGAAAGTGTCAATTCCTCTTGCACCGCAGCCAATTCTCCTGCACTACTTTTTAAAGCAGCTTCAACTTTTTCGTTTTCAGATATCTTATCATTCAGCTCTTTAATTTCTTGTTGCAGGGACGCCATTTTTTCCTCCATTTCCTTGGCACTCACTTTCGTGGATTCAAGCAACTGTGCAAATTCCAAAGCATTCTGAGTCTCAGATTCAGCATGAGATGCACTTTGCTTATGCAGCTCTTCAAATTTCTGAGCTTCTTCAGCTGAACGTTTTAGCCCCTCTTCCAACTCTATCAACTTCTTCCGTGAGTTCTCAAGTTCTATACCCAGTGCATCAAAAGCTTCCTTAACTTCAGTTAGTTCCTTATCTTTGGCATCATGGGACTGCAAAGCATCTTCCAAGGACTTCAATTGAGTGCTGTGTCTCTCTTCCCCTTCAACAATTTTCTCTTGCTGCTTCTTGTGGACAACTTCGAGCTCTCCATGCTTCTTTTCTGTTTCTTCTAACTTCTCTTTCGCAGACAAAAGCTCATCCTTCAAATGGGTATTCTCAGATTCATACCGTTTCAATTCCCCTGCTACTCTTTCCAATTCGAGCTCTAGTTCCTTCGCTTTTTCTTGTGATTCATGTAGTTCTCTTTGTGAACCACTCGAGCTTCTTTCAATTGTAACTTGCTTTTGCTCATCAACAGGAGCCTTCTCTGTTTTCTTGACATCATCCTTGGCATCAAAAGCTTCTTTCTCAACTTTTATGAATTCCCCATCTTCCTCTTCTTTCTCTTCCTTTGCCACTTCTCCATTCACAGTCTGCAAAAGATCAGGACAATATTTTCAGCTTCCACAACAGTACTTACATCAAACAGACGCCAGATTCAATATTTAAGTAAAATCTTATGCAAAACTCGCATCAATTTACAGAAACAAAATATCTTAATAGTCATGAGCAAACAGATATTTCTGTAAACACTAAATGATCATCACCTTGACGGAAACATCAACTGTCTTAAGGTCATCAGCATCACCTTTCACTACAGGGACCTCGGGACTAGCTACTTGAGCTGCTTCCTCCATTATATGATCGAGCTGTTCCAATTATTGTTTACTTCTGCAGAACATAAAAAAAAGAGGCGTCGTATGAAAAGAAATTCGAAGATGATACACTTCTACTTATATCAGATTATAAATTCTTTCAATAAATAAATAAACAAACTCAAAGAACAGTAGCTTGCAAGAAAGAGAAACCAATCTCCAGAATTTAATTAGAAAACAAACAAGATACGATATTTATTGTGACAGTCAACAGGTATACATCATAACTTGTAACCAATTATNCGAAGATGATACACTTCTACTTATATCAGATTATAAATTCTTTCAATAAATAAATTAACAAACTCAAAGAACAGTAGCTTGCAAGAAAGAGAAACCAATCTCCAGAATTTAATTAGAAAACAAACAAGATAAGATATTTATTGTGACAGTCAACAGGTATACATCATAACTTGTAACCAATTATTTCAAATACCAATTCAATAGGAGATATCCAGTTTTATTATTTGACAAGAAATGGGACATATTTGTAGATCAGAAAAGCTAAAGAATCCAAAAACAATCAGGAGAAGACAAAGATCAATAGGTACTATCTGCCATAGCATGTGATGTTAGCAGAGTTTGGATCTGTTTTAACACCCATCAATCTCCCACCACGATACAAATAATTAAGGTGTGCTTATTATATCACTAAAGCCATACCAAACAAACTAAAGATAAGTAAGGTGTAAAGTACCCACCAAACCAACAACATCAAAGTCTCTTTCTTTTTGTATATGTAGATAAAAAGATGTTTTCATTATGCCAAAAGAAAGTATCCAAGAAAATTATTACAAAGCAAAAAAAATAATCAGAAACTAAATGTAAAAAAAATTACAAAAATTAAAATATTATTGGGAAAGAGCAGAATCATGAGTTACGCCGACCAGATGCAAGTGATGACTCATGAGCCAGTATTTTATAGTAAGAAAACAAAAAAACTCGTTTAATTATGACTTTTGTAACGTTTTAAAAATAATTCAAGTAGATCATCGTACAAAATTCTAAAAATTAAAAATACCAAAAGAACCAGAGAAATAGTTAATGATGGATCATTTTCGCGTGTTCCAATATCCATTTTTTCTACTCATATTGCATCAAATCCAAGAATATTCGATCTTAGAGTAATTTTTCTAATCCTGGATAAGTTTTTCTAGATTTGTCCACTTATTTGGTCTAAACGTTACTTATATAGACAAAGACGTATCTCTAAAGTTGCAAGTAAGCCTAACACCCAAAAAGAAAAGCATGCTCCTAATTACCATGTAAGTATTAAATATTATATAGTATGATCTGTAAATTAAAAAGAGTGACATGATTAGTATAATGATATTGTCAAAGAACCTACCACTATATGCTCTAATAAGATTTCTTCACCTCAAATCAAAAGAGTTCTAACTTAAAATTTAAAGTGATTAGTGTTTGTTCATAGTACTAGAAAATGATATGATCCATCAGACGAGAAGCTATCTATCGCAAATAATTTCGATTCTCAAAGATCTGAACATAGAGAAACACGCGACTTGAAACCGATCGATTCCAAAATGATACGATCAGTAAGTAAGAAGAAACTCTCAACATAACTTGCTAAGTAAACGATCTGAAAAAGTTTTCGGTTCTACTAAGAAACCAAGAGTAACGATACAGATCAAAGGAGGAAGGTGAAAGAGCTTACCAAGTGGAAGCTGAATCGGAGATGTCTCTTTGTTTTGGATTTTTGCTTAAATATAATTTCGAATTTTCTAGGTGAAGAAAAATGCAGAAATGATGAAGAAGAAAATGCAAATTGGGTGAGAGAGAATCTTTTAAGGGTTTTATAAAGTGGACAGTGTGGGTCCGTTTCATCTTCTTCTTTTCTTTTGAAAGCCAAATCTGGCGGACGAGGAGACAGTCAATTTTTGTCTTTTTTTGTTTCCCACTTTACCCCTTGTTTTTATGTCATTTTCAATCTTACCTCTATAAATGGGCACAATTCGATTTTTTAAGCTTTCATTTCTCACTAACCATCCAAATGTTAGAATTGTGATTATTGTATATCATGTAAATGGAATAAGTGGTGCACTAGAGCTAAGTGGTTTATATGATGACACTAATCCATAATCAGCCATGATAATAAGTAGATTATTTATTTTTGATTTATGAGAGAAGTAAGAAGAAGAAAAATGCTGTCAAAAATTATTTAATTGTGTGTATATAAATCATATTTATTAAATGATCTTATGATTTTTAGTCTAATTAATCTTAATATTTTTATGAGCAAATAAAGAGTAATGATTTCCTTGTATTTATAAAAGTGTACAACGAACAAATTATATATATATATATATATATATATATTACTTTTCAAAAAAAAAAAAAAAAAAAAAATTTTATATATATGATTAAATCTTCATATGTTACTATCTTATCTATCTGTTACTTATAGTGCATAATTAATTTTGTATTCAAAATAAATAATAATTTTCAGAGATAAAAAAATAGATATACATAGAGATTTTATGCCTAAAATGTAAATTTAATCATGGACAAAAATTTGGTATCTTATTTATTTAAAAGATTTGTGCATCACCTTGTAAGAATTTCAGATTTTAGTTCATCTTATATTTATTGGTAATCTCTGTCCTGGAGGCTATTTTTGTTACAAAAAAAAAGCATAAAAAATGGAAGGGTAGACTTGTCAATATGATTATACCGGAAGAAAAACAAAAAGAGAGGAGGTGGCTAAATGGCTGGCTGGTCGAAAAAGGAGAGTAAGAAGGCCCACACCCCCAATGAGCCACCGACCGACCAAACCGTCCTCACCATAAAAATAACTATTTCTTTCTTTCTTTCTTCTCGATTTGACCCCTCAACTTCTTTTTCACTTTCTTATTTGTTCATATGATATAATAGTTTCAAAATCCACATCACGTTGATTTAAGAATTTTTTTAATTTCCAAGTTGTGCTAAAGAAAATGAATCGCCACGGTATTGAATTTGTCACTATAAGTTTAACATATCACAATTCTTTAAAGTAAGAATTTTTTTTTTTTTTTTATAACCGTAGGCATCCAAAGTCTTTTTAGGTCCAAAGACTAATCCCACGAGGCCATGATTTCTTTTCACGCTGGAAAGCCAGCGGCCGGGTGGCCAAGTGGATTCGAACCCAAGACAGAAGCTCCAGCTGGAGCCCATTTACCACTAGACCAAAGATACTTGGTTAAGAAGTTTGTATGAGATTTGATAACATATGGATGACCTCTAGTCACTTAAATTTTGATCATTATGATCAACTGAATTGTATAAAATGGAACAATGGCTCAAGCTAGGTACAATTTATCAGTATATCATGGGACATAAATTGATCAACTACATCGGTAATACATTTTAAAACATTGATGAAAATGAAAACACAAACACAAACGTGTTTGAAAATAATTTCATGTGATTTTTTAATCAAAATAATGAGTATAGATTACACTGATTTATATAAAATGAATTACGTTTAAGTTTATAAAATAAAGTACACATTAATGTAAATGTAAAAAACCGCAATCTCTAAAATATTACTGACCGGAGGTCTTTTTCGTTGTTCTTCTTTGGTAAAAAAATATTCGTCGGCTTTTTCTTAAAATCTAATATGCATTTGTTTAGGTCTGGAGAAGAAGACAACAATCACGGTGATCTTGAAAAAATAATAAATTGAATACGAGGAAATAACGATAAGTAGTATTTATTGTAAATAGAAGTTAAATTAAAATTAAATCTAATCATTTAAATTTCGATTATATGAATAAACTGAATTGTGATCTTTCATATGCTGTAAAATCTCGTATAAACTTGTTAAATCCATGGAACATAATTAATAGATCATTCATTGTAAAGATGTTAGATATTTTTTATAATTAAAAATGATAATCACAGAGCAGATTATAAATCGGCAACAACTGCTATTCAATCAACAAAACACATGATCTTTTGGACGGTACAAAAGTTGGTTTAAATTAATATGGTGAGGTGAACATACGTAATGATATCAATCCCTCTTCTTATTATTTCACAAGTAGTTTAAGTGAAATTTGCTTAGGT
>OVAP01002973.1:1191-17833 GCA_900406295.1 Aurinia saxatilis
CTTGTAGCTTTGTCTCTCTTCTCCAAGAAATACCGTGCTCTAGTGGCTTCTTCGGAGCTCTACAAGATGCGATCACAATTAGGTTACACTTGTTTCTACGTATGCTTCATCACGGGTCCTGGCTCAACCCTAAGCCGGTTCATGCTCAGCCGTGAAAAGGTGAAGATGGAATTAGAGAGAGATGTAGGTGAAGATGGATTTCAATCCGTATTTCTCAATAATAAGTCGAACCCGACCTTTTCCACTCTCTCCACTTCCTGTCGTCACTGTCTTCGACCTCGATTCATCTTTAGGTTGACAATCGTCGAGTAACATGATAATTTCTTCAATCTCTTGTAGTCAAGCCATTCTCAAATCGAAAACAACTGGAAAAAAGAATTGGTGCAGGAGAGATGAGATCACTGGANTTTCCAGATATGAGAATCTGAGATTTGTTGAACCCAAATTAAGTGGCAGAGGAGAATCGAGATAAACAAAAATCAATAGCCAATGAACATGATAACACTATTCTGGTAAAATTTTTGGGAAATTTGATGGAATTCTAATTCCTTCTCCATAAAATCACCAAACTGTCGATGAACTCTAATTTTAAAGACATGTCATATTTGATCTTTCCTTATTTAACTTTAAACTAAATCCATGTCAGATTTATCTAACACTAACTTTGTCTGAAAAAAAGACAAATCAACAAAAATCACTTTAGCTATATTAATATTAATAAGAAGAGAGATATAAAAAAAATGAACTTGATTATATGATAATAGTATAATAGTAACTTCTAAAATAGTTGTTTTCTATTAGAGTGGTGATCAAGCCAATAATCTCTTTTTTTTTTATTGCTCAAGATTCTTCTTACCTTTCTAACTAAGAAGATAATATAGAGGGATAGTGAGTAAGCTTAGCTTACATTGGGAACAAATGTATAATGGACGATACCTAATTGTAAAGGTTTTCCAATCATGATTTGTGGAGAGATTGTGTATTGATCATTATAAAATCTTTGGTTTCTTCTTTAAGATATGGGAAGAAGATTCGCCATCCAAATTAAGTAACTAACACAATTGTCCCTTCAAGATTAGGAGTTACACTTGCATAAACTCAGTTAAAACATATACTGTATGTCGCTTCGGATTTTTGTAAGTATTGGGATTTTGCTTTTACCTTTAGTAAATGACAAGCAAAAATATTCATTTGAAACCATTTACAAAATACAAAATAAAGAATTCGGATAGTGAAATCTCTTTGTTTTTCGTAGGCACAAAAATCGTTTCCGATATTTTGTATATACAAAATTTTGGGGAAAAAAAAATTATGGTCTGATCTAGTATGCATTTTTTATATGTTTTGGATTCGTATTTGGACAAAATAAATTAAAAAGTTTATTGGATTTTATGGTTATGTGATTCGGTCTTATAGTTTAATGATCTTTAATGATAATGTCATGATTAATTTTAACTAGATTCCGAATCAAATGTGTGTTATATATGAAACTACAACAAAATCCACCAAACTTTAGATATTTTTATAAAAAGTAGATCGAATTTGATAGAGTTAGTCACGTAATATTAATTATATGAATTATAGTGTGGTTTAGATTATTTACCCACAAATGCGGTTGAACACCTAATAAGTGACTGTGGAATGTTAAGAATTGGAACAAACACATATTCCAGTGTGTTACGGTTAGTGTTAGATACCCAAATAAACATGTTTTGATGTGTTCTCAGAGTTTTGTTTTTTTTATATTAGAAAATAAAAAAAATATATAACTACAATAATGATAACATGTGCAAAAAGACTGACCGACTAGACCGGTTCAACGTCTAATAATCTCTATTCCTTTTATGGTCAATATTGTAATTTCAGTTTTATAAAACTTTTCTGATATATATATATATATAGGGAATATATCAAAAATGGAAATATCTATTTTCTTGATTTCCTAACCAGATTAATAAAACAATATATTTTCTCTCCATGTTCCAACAAACACCTACCCCGAGGATAATAATACAGTAATTCTTTTCTCCCTTGCTGAGATATACTGTATATATATGTTTTCTCATCTTTCATGATAATATACAAAAAAACGAACTTGAGTATATATATATATATATAAGATTCAAAATAGTTGTAACGGGTGCGAAAAGACTAATTAGAGGGTGACAGATGGTGTATTAGAGTGATGATGAAGCCAATAATCTCTTTTGTTTATTGGTCGAGATTCTTCTTACCTTTGTTAACTTTATAATAATTTTAACATTAATTACAATGACAATTATATTAAATTTATACGGTAAAACAATGTATTTCTCCATCACAACCCACCCCGACGATATCTCTCAGACACGAACTCAGATCCGTAGAGGCGAAACAGAACCTTAAAAGTTTTCGTTCTTCATCTGAGAAACTCTGTCTCAATCTCGAAAAGCCTTTTCAGGTCTCTCCTCATCGACTCCCACCCTTTTTTGCGATCTCTTTCTTCTCTCTGAAGCTAATCTGATCCGAGGTGAGTCTCTTGTTTTCATTAGATCTGCTCGATATTTCATCTCAATTATGTTTCTGTCTGTTGATTCTTTGTTTTCCTTTCATGTTTTGTTGTTTTTGTGGAACGAATCTTATCATTTCTTATTGCTTTGGTCTATGTGACATGGTTCTGCGTTTCATGAATGTTTTGATGCAGATTGTTTCGCGATTTTCTCTGATCCGTTTTGCTCACACAGATCACTACAAACAGTTTTGCTTTCTCCTATTCATTAGCTTCGATCTCAGTTTTTTTGCTCTGTTTTTCTTCTTTTTTTTTTTTTTTGTTTTCCTCTAAATCTTCTCTTCATTCATTTCCTTTAGTGTTTAGGGTTTTATGTTTTGTACTTGAATAAATTACTAGTTTGCTGTTGATTTCATATATCAGAGGACTAAACAACGTGTTAGTATCAACGTCTAGAGTCTGTTATTCACTGTCAAATGAAATTTACAACGAGTATAACATATTTGGATATGAGCACAAAAGCCTAGTGTTGTCCCTGATCTTGTGTAAAATCTCAGGTTGGTGGTTTCCGCATTGTATGCCAGCGGAACATGACAGTACGAGCTACCTTTACCGCGGGTGCTTCCTTTCCGCATTCTAAATCTTCTCTTCATTTCCTAGTGTTTAGGGTGTAATGTTGGTGAAGATGGTGGCCTTGCTCCAGATATCTCGAGGTACAATATATTGTCACGGTTTAGCTCTAGGCATCATCAATCACAATTGGCTGGTCACTCCTCAGAAACATTGTTAAGCAAATGTGTAATCAAAATGTCTTTCATTAACTTTAGTAGGTCAGTGTCAATTTCTAGAGTGTGTTTTTGTTTAACCCTTTAACCATTCATGCTCAAATGAAATTTACAACGACTCTCTACCTAATTGTTTTTACCATACATCCAAATTCATCTTCAAAATCGAGTTTAACATATTTGGATCTCAGGTTGGTGGTTTCCGCATTACAAGCCAGAGGAATTGGTACCGGAACATGACATAACTAGCTACATATACCGCGGGTGCTTCCTTTTTGCATTCTTCTGAATGTGGCTTCTCAAAGCAAGATAGGTAAGCCATTGGTTAGTAATTCCTTTTTCTCCGAAGAAGTGTTTGAAATTTACCCTTTTACCATTCATTGTAAAATGTATGAAGAATTTACAATGAGTTTATATGCAAACTAATAAACGGAACTAAATGACTCTTTACCCATGTGTTTGTACTATACATTCAAATTCGTCTTCAAAATGGATTATAAAGTTTACTCATATGAAATGAAAATCAGTTCATATCCTTTTAACCTTATAGGCTTAACCTAGTGTTGTCCCTGCCAGGTTGGTGGCTTCCGCATTGCAAGCCAGAGAAATTGATACCGGAACATGACAGTACGAGCTACATATACCGCGGGTCCTCATTCTTCTAATGTGGCTTCTCAAAGCAAGAATGGTAAGCCATTAGTTAGTAATTTCTTTTGCTTTGAAGAATTGTTTGAAAGTTAAATCTAAAACTATCTCCTTTAAACACTTGGGTCACACTATGAGCATATGAAACCGTTAGGCACAAAAGTTATTACTGAGATGGTGAAAATAGTTATAACCATTATAACAAAAAGCAGAGAGCAAGTAGAATAATTTAGAATGAAAAAACGACTCTCTAGCTATTTGTTTTTTTTTTTTTTTTTTTTAAAAAATTTTTTTTAAAATAGTTTTTTATTTTTNAATTTTCTATGAAATAGTTGTATATGTTGTTGTTAAACATATATGTTTTATGATTTTGCTCAATGCATTATTAAAATTTAATGCAGAAATAAAAAAATTTAACATTTGGTTACTAAAAAATATCATCAAACTAATATAACAACATTGAGCATAAGGTTTATTAGCCAAAAATAGTAACATTGGGAATTTCCAAAGATAAAAGAGGATTTGATGATAAGTTAAGTTTACGATTAAGCATTAGTTGTAAAAGTAAAGCATTTGTATGCAATAATATGAAATATAAGAGCTTAGTATCAAACGTGATGATAAATATAGTAATAAAGACCCAAAAATAGTAACTTTGGCAATTTCCGAAAGATATAAAATGATTTGATGATTTTAGGTGAGGAGTTGTAAAAAATGATTTTACACGAGAGATGTTTGCATTTTAGACGAAGGTAATAAAAGTAACCAAGGATAAGTTGAGAGTAGAGAGTAAAAGGAAAAGTAAAGTGACATTTTGGATCTTGGATCGTAGAGAGAAATTTGTCGAGAGATGGCGATGGAATCAGATCCCGTCACTTGTATGTGTTTCCACCCCAAGAACCCTTGGCTACTTGTAGGTTCTGAATCAGGGAAGATTAAGCTCTGGGACTTCAGGTCAAGGGAGCTGGTTGCGTCCTTCGGTGACGACCATGAGAGTGCAGCAGTTCGAGCCTTGGCTTTCCATGACTCGGGTCCTTTGATTGCCTCCGCAGGTAAACTTCTAGATGTTCCTATTAACCTCTGGATTTGATGATGACTTTCTAGGTTAAATATTCTCTTGATGCTTTGATGATAATGATTCTTTGGTATGCTGTTAGGAATGTTGAATGTATTGAGACTGGGAACCTATGATTTGATGATTATTATGAATATGTAAGGTAGTTTTGGCTTCAATTTTACAGGGGATGATCAAATCATCAATGTCTGGAACTATAATTCCACAAAGTGTCTCTATTCGTTTATTGGTCACTCTGCCCCTGTTACCTCTGTTGAGTTTCACCGCCAGTATCCGTGGATTCTCAGTGCTAGTGATGACTGCTCAGCACGCATTTGGGACTGTAGGCATCGTGGAGAGAATCTGGTTTACACACTCACCGGTCACACCGAAGCTGTCACATCCGCAGCTTTTCACTCCACGGACCTCCTCATTGTCACTGCATCCTTGGACCACACTTTACGTCTTTGGGAAGTTCAAACTTCTGGCGGTCATGGCCGTAATGTCACCACAGTGGCAAAGCGCGTGTTTACTGGTCATGTCGCAGGAGTTAACTCCGCTTCTTTTCATCCCACCCTCCCTCTCATTGTGTCTTGCGCACGTGACGCCCAAGTAAAGTTGTGGCAATTCAAAGGTGATTATTTATCATCTTTTTAACCTTTCCTTTTGCATCAATTTTTCATTTTCTATATGCTAAAACTGTATTCCTATTTCTTTCTGCAGTTGATTCTCCACATGAGGATATAACCCTTGAAGAAGGTCATGAAGATAACGTGACTTCAGTTATGTTCTGTGCCAAAAAGGACATTATTTTGTCTTCCTCTTGCGATCACAGCATCCGTGTCTGGGATGCTAGTAGCCGAACCCAACTGCAGATTTTGCGCCGTGAAATGGACAGATTTTCTATCCCTCTGGCCGTTCAACCTATGACCAATCTGCTCGCTGCATGCCATGACACTGGTATCACTGTGTTCAAGCTTGAAAGAAGTCGTCCTGCATTTGCTTTGTCTGGTAATTCTCTGTTTTATGTCAAGGGTAGACATCTGTATCGCTCCAGAGTTGCAGTTGTGTGGACGAATACTCGCTGCTATACCATAGGGCGTCCTGTTCCTGCAACCTTCAACCAGTTTCCAAAGTCAATTTCATGTAGTACACACCATGCTGCAGTTCTCATCTGCTCCAAAGGTGAATATGAGTTGCACCGCATACCAAACGACAACATCTGTGATGATTATGATTTCGGGAAAGAGGTAAAGAGGGGGCATGCTCAATCTGCAGTTTTTATAACTGATCCTTGGGACAAAAAATGTGAATGCTTCTTTGCTGTTCTTGAGGAAGGCACCAATCGGGTCTTTGTCAAGGATCTCAATAACAAGGTTTGTGGAGGGACAATAAATCTCCCTAAGGCTACCAAAAGTATCTACTATGCCGGGCGAAAAAAGCTGCTATGCATATGTGAGGATGGAGTGTTCTTATTTGACATGGAGAAAGGAGAGGTGCTTGCTCGTCTTGAAGAACCATGTGTCAGGTATGTTTACTGGTCTAAAGACATGGGGCAAGTTGCTTTGCTCAGTAAGCATACTGTTGTGTTAGCGGACAAACAACTCTCGAGGCAGTGTAAGGTTAATGAGACAGTCCGCCTGAAGAGTGGAATCTGGGATGAACATGGGATATTCTTCTATGCAACTAGGGAAGAGATAAAATGGTGCCTTAGAAATGGGACAAATGGATGGGTGCGCAACCTGTCCATTTATCGTCCAATATACTTATACAACGTGGAAGCGGGGCAAGTTCATTACCTTGATGGTGATGGTAATACGGAGATTGTGTCAATATATATGTTGGAAGTCGAGCAGGAATTAAAGACGATGAGAGAAGAGGCAGCTAGGTTAAGGATTAGGAACATGCTTGACTCGCAGATGATAGGGGCCGCTGAAGTTGTTCTTCCATTAGATGCAAAGATAGCTGTTCCTGAAATTGCTCTGCAATACAGTGACGAGAAGTTTGGCCTAGATTTAATGGCAGGTCTTGAATCAGATGCAAAGATTAAAGAGAAAGCTCGATGGTCCAAAGATGGGTGGGAGGAGGCTGCTATTGACCCTGTTATCCGTGGAATTCTTGGCGATGTTCCTTTTCTTGGAAGAACATCTGATAAAATATGATGATGCTGAAGAGGATTGGGGTCATTTAGAGGGGAACGGCAGGGATAGAAATGCTAGGAAAATTGGTGAGAGATATGTGGAACTTTTGAAATGTGTGGTCGGTAACAAAGCTGTGGAACTTTTGGAAGAACTGCGTCTCGCTCTCGATGATGGTAACCTGGCACTTGTGGAAGAACTGTGTTCCCGTGTTGAGACCTTGGAATATGACACCTTGGACTCGGAATATGATGGTTGGGATATCGAGAGTCTCGGTCTAGATTACCTGGACTTGGAAGCTGCGGAAGATGACTGGGGTATCGGTCTTCTTTTTGATGAGGTTTGAGGCTTGGGGTTTGGTGGGGAGTCATTACTGTTGATCCCATTTGCTGGCGTTCGGTGTAAAAGGCCGATTTCTTAAAACAACATGATCATTACTATCATCAATCATCTTTTTACTTTTCTTTTGTGTAATCTTTTCATGATTTGTGTTTTCAAATCATATGACATTCCTAAACATTTATGGTAACAAAATACTCAGTTTGAATTTTGTTTTCAACTTTAAGAATGTTTTACAGCTAGACTTAGTATGTGAAAATAAGAGAGGAAATACTCAAAACAGAGTATCCCATTAAAAACCAACAATTATAGTAAAGAGGAAAACCTCACACCCGAATCTCCATGTCCATGATGTGGAAGAAACAGGCTTCTCATGCTCTCCAGACCTTCGAACGCCCCAGTAAGACTGTCGACTATTCAACATTTTTGCGCGTTTCAAACCCAATCACAGCATCTTCCCATGTACTTTTCTTCGGATCATATACATAGTCCTTCTTATCATTGCTCCTAATGTAAATCTTTCCTTTAGTCACCTCTAATGTTCTAATCGAACAAGAGCTGATCTCAGCTCCAGGGTCAGCTATTTGAGTCTTGGTATCAAAAACCTCAGTCCAACCAATGGTTACATCCGCACTACAACCTCCCACTACATATATCTTACCATCAAGAACACCCGCGACCGCGCTCTCTCGAGCTACCTTCATGTTAGGAGTCTCCTTGTCACGTACCAACATGACACTGTCTAAGTCCATACCATTCTGAACCAACAATAACCATGAACACAACAGAAATAAGAATTAGTGGTAATGACGCTTTTGGTGCTGATCTTGGTTTTGTAGGGGATGATCCTGATTTCTGAAGACCGGACCTTAGCAGCACTTGAAAGAATTAGTCTCTTTGATTGGTTCATTATTAGAATGAAGTATAAAAATGTAACCAACCTGAGATGGAGTTTCTTCTGAGTTTCACCATGTCGTTGCTTTTCTTTATAGCTGAGATCTTTTTAAGAGGAGCTTCTGAGTGAACTGATCTTGTATCTGACTCGGAGTATTAAGATATTGCATCTAAGCACAATGACTTTGTATACATTGGCATCGTTGCTGGATCTTCTATCACTGAAACGCTTTCGGAAACAGAGTCCCCTGTCTCTGAATTCTCTTCTTTGTTAAAGTTTGTGGATCGATTGAGAACTTGTTCAAGAACCTTGCTTCTAAGTCCCAACAATCCAAATGTAACCTTCCGTGTGACTTGTCTCTTTCAAAAGAACATACATGGGATTCAAGAGTCTCCATGGAAAAACTCATTTGAATGAAGATATTCCATCCCTCTAGCGATTTGAAGCATGATATCGATCACAACGGGAACAGAGAAGAGATATCTTCTTCTTGGTCCACAATTCTCCTTCATATAGCTTTTCAAATCTTTGTGATTCTCTATTGCTCTCTCTACTTCTCTCTTATATATCCATAAACCTTTTTCGTATCCTCCAAGTTCTCTCTTTCACCGATCATAAGAATTGTGCCACATTAATTGAACTAGGCCCATAACTTCACAGTATAGGACGGGTTGGGGACCGTTGAACCATCAGCGTTGCGGTGTTTGATCTGAAGTTATAACGTATGAAGTAACTAGTAAGGAATCACACAATTTTCACCAAAACAAACTCTTTATTAAGAATCTCTTCAACAAGACTTGTTGAATCAGTATTACACACAACCAATCCTTAATCTACCCAAGCTCATAATCTCTCAATAACCCTTACAACTCTTTCACCATCTCTTTTGCTCAGAATCGATAATCTAATTAATTATATAGACTAATCAACCTAAACTTTCCTTTTCGCAATATGGAAATATGTCTTTTTGCTTGACCTTCACGTTTACGTCTCTGCTTCAAGCCTTGTCTCACAAAGCCGTGAAGGCCACGTGAGGAAGTTTGCGGAAGTGAGTTTTGTGATCCCATCAGGTAGTTTTTACTCTTGGTATAAAAAATCTCAGCCCAACCAATGGTTACATGCACGGCCCGCACTACAACCTCCCAATATTACATATATTTTACCATCAAGAACACTTTTTTTTTTTTTTTTATCATGTCTTTCTTAATCCTTTTAGATATATATTATACATTTATTCTCCATTTTCGTTGAGATTTACTTCTTCTTTTTTTGTTTACCTTTTTTAAAAAATAAAGTTTTGGTAATATTAACACCTTATTATATATATATATATATATATATATTGAGTTGATAATAATTGTCCATTCTCTTTCTCTCTGAATTTATATTCTTATATAGAAACCCTAAGGTATAGAACGTTTTGTTTGGGTGAGAATGGAGGAGAAGGTGTCTCTGTTAACTTCATTGCCAGAAGAGTTGGCTTTGAGCTGCTTAGTTCGTGTCTCGAGAGCGGACCTTGTAGCCTTGTCTCTCGTCTCCAAGAAATACCGTGCTCTAGTGGCTTCTCCGGAGCTCTACAAGATGCGATCACAATTGGGTTACACTTGTTTCTACGTAAGCTTCATCACGGGTCGTGGCTCAAACCTAAGCTGGTTCATGCTCAGCCGTGAAAAGGTTACACATCGGCTAATGAGTCCCATCCCTGGGTTCCCCTCTTTGCGTCGGGTAGGATCATCCGTGGTGTCCCTGGATTGGGGGATTTATATAATCGGTGGATTAATAGACAATAAGCCCACTTCGGATGTCGTGCTCTTAGATTGTCGTACTCACACGTGGCGCCATGTTCCTTCCATGAGAGTGGCTCGGGTCATCCCGGGCGCTGGAGTCGTAGGCGGAAAGATATACGTGTTTGGAGGCGGGCATGTCACGGAAGCTGGAGTCGTAGGCCGAAAGATATACGTGCATGGAGGCCAGCATATGCAAGAAGATACCTCCAACTGTGGAGAGGTATTCGATCCAATGACACAGACTTGGGATTCTTTTGCTCCAATGCCGAGCGAACTCAATGGTTTCATCTCTGAGAGCTTGGTGATGGATGAGAAAGTTTACACAGTGTCTAACCTGAAAAGGTTGTGTTACTCGCCTATTACAGATACATGGGGGGAAAATTACTATGTTTCATCAAGGTCAGATATCCATAGTTATTGTTGTTTGAAGGATACATTGATCTATGGTTGTAATGACTACGGGAATGTATACTGGTGTGAGTCAGGCAAGTTTAAGTGGAAGGAAGTCAAGGGTTTGAAGGCTCTAAGGACTATTTTTCCTAAACCACTAAAACCTCCCCCTATATACCACTTGTCAACCCCTGAATGGTACAACACACCTTTCAGCCAACTTAGAATTTTTGGTGCCAACATTATCATCATCTGGTTTGACCATAAACCTAGTGCTAAGAAAGTGGATATTTGGTGTGCTGAGATTTCCTTCGAAAGACGCCACGAGAAAGGTGAGGTTTTGGGGGTCATTGAGTGGTCACAAGTTGTTGCCACACTTGACCATGACCTCTCTAGCAAGGTTCATGATTTATATTCTGCTTCTGTCAATGTCTAGATCAAAACTATATACATGACAAAGGTGTTTGAATGTGTTTCTTGGAGATGTTTTACTCAATTCTAGATCGGTGTGTATTTACCTATGTTTTTGGATTTCTTACACATCACTCTCTTGCCATCTCTTGTTATAATCATTGTCTCCTCGATTATGGCCTTGTCAAAGACGATAGCGTTTGATTCAGGATATGCATAATTCGTATTTGTTATTTCTATTGAGATCTACTAATTCCCGTTTAAAACATGATCATAACATTAAAAAAAAACCACAATACACACCAAAGAACACAAGAAATATTTTTAAATAGTTGATCGATCTGAAGTTTGAGAATGGCCTCTTTTACATGCAATATACTATGCTAGCTAGAACAAAGGTCTACAAACCTCGAGGGATGTTGAAGTGTTGCTCCCCATTTTCGGTTGAAACTTATAGACTTCTTTAAAATGGACAAAACCTTCGAAACAACTACAATATTATGTCTGAAAAATCAGAATAATGACAACAATCTTGTTAAGTCTAAAAGTACACAATTAAGAAAAAGAGACAATGTTCATAACACAAGAATGATTCATTACAGTTTTCATCAAATCCCACTCACTAAGCGACGCAAGAAACGGTATTCACTAGGAACCGAAAGAACAACACTAGCCCACTCGACGTTCCCCCAAACCACACCATTTTTGCGCGTTTCAAACCCAATCACAGCACACCAAATCTTCTTTCCTTCACATTTACGAGGCTGCGCAAACTTATCCCATAACACCAAGAGTTTATCATTGTGATTAACAACTTCAATTATACCACGACCACAATTCTTGTGCAACTTAGCCAAACCCCGTACCACTTTCCATTCACCATACTTTGTGTCGTACCACGAGAAACTCTCTAAACCACAACGGTACAATACCTTCTTTACCCTACAGTACTTTACCCCAACTACTTTCACTACATCTTCCCATGTACTTTTCTTCGGATCGTATACATAGTCCTTCTTATCATTGCTCCTAATGTAAATCTTTCCTTTAGTCACCTCTAATGTTCTAATCGAACAAGATCGGATCTCAGCTCCAGGGTCAGCTAGTGATTCCCAACTTTGAGTCTTGGTATCAAAAACCTCAGCCCAACCAATGGTTACATCCGCATTACAACCTCCCATTACATATATTTTACCATCAAGAACACCCGCAACCGCGCTCTCTCGAGCTACCTTCATGTTAGGAGTTTGACGCCAGAAGAACATCTCCTTGTCACGTACCAACATAACAGTAGAAGGAGGATGACACTGTCTAAGTCCATACCATTCTGAACCAACAATAACCATGAACATTGGTATACAACAGAAATAAGAACAAGGAGCACGTACCAACTTAGTATTCCCATTAGACTTCTTCTTCTTGTCCAAGTCATCGGTTAGGGTTTGATCAGGTTTTATCCAGAGAGTAAACCACGAAGGATGGACATGATTCGGCAAATGTAACTGGATATGAACGGAGTATTCTGTAGTTTTGAGGTGAAATCTTGCCTTTGCGAGCTCAGTGTTAGTAGTGGACATGATGAGAGATCGAAAGGTCTTACACACTAGAGACAGTTTTGGATAATAAGACCTCGATGCTCGGGCTAAGCAGTTCGCAATGATTACATCGGGAAGCGAAAGAAACGATGGTGGTGGTGGTGGTGGAGGAAGATTCGTTTTCTGCTTCTTCCATGGTGGTTCTTCTTCTTGGGAAGTCATAGCTCATAGGGGAGGAGGCGGCGAGATGTAGATCAGGCTAAAGCAAAAAAAAATTAGGTCTTTCACAAAACCAACATATAAGATTCTTTCATTTTTTGTTGTTATTGATATACTACCCTCTGACTTAGTGTTATTTATTAGTTCTCTGTCTCACTGTCTCATTTTACAAAATGTTGGATTAAATTAATAACTTGTATAACAAAATATATCATAAGTCAACCAATCATATAGAATATCGCAGAATTTAAAGAGTTAAACGGTATAAGATGATATAGATTTTTGTAAAATATAAAAAAAGTATACGAAAAAATTAAATGTAATGGGAAAAAGGGAGTAGCTTATAATTTAAACGAAATTGATTTTAATTAATTTTAAAAGTTGATATTTTTTGGCATTTTTTTTTGTTTTAGTTATTAATTACTAATAGATTTTTAGTAAATATGAATTTGATTTCTATTTCGATTTTGACAAATCACAATACATATCATATTTTACATTTTTTTATGTTGAACTTGAATGTACTTCTTTTTTATGTTGCCAATAATTTAATTTAAACTGATTAAAGGAAATACATCTAAAAGCAACAACAATACAAAAGAAATGGTATAATAAAAACAAAAGCTTGTTTGAGAAATGAAATACCAAAGTTATCAACCCGATATAGCTAAGCAACGCATGAACTCATATGAATTGGGGACAGTAAGAACAACATCAACCCACTCAAGCTTCCCACAAATCTCTCCTTCATAATGTCTTTCAAGCGCAATCTCAGCACACCAAATATTTCTATTCCGAGTTCGAGTAGGCCTAGGAAGCTCAACCTCATCCCAAAACGTCACAAGTTTTCCACTATAGTTGGCTTCAAACATAACTCTAACTCTCAAACCTTTACTATTATGGAACTTTCTTTGTAGTCCCTCTAAACCCTTGACGTTTCTCCACTTTCCACTCTTTATATCATACCAATTAAATCCAAAGGAACTATAACAATACAATACATTTTGTACCACACAACAAGTTTTATTTACCATCCAATGATTATGTTCTCCTCCACAACATTCCCAAATACCTTCTTCTGGATCGTAAGCATACACAGAACTCACACTTCTAGTGACGTTAACATAAAACTTGCCTTCAAATACCACCATCTTTTTAATAAAAGCGCGACGTACCTCACTAGGAGGACTCGGTAAAGGCTCCCAAGTTTGAGTCTTTGTGTCAAATACCTCTGCCCAATACGTAGTCTCGCCTACTTTACACCCTCCAAATACAAATATTTTCTCGTTGAGAACACCCGCCACCGCGTCTTTCCTAGCAACTTTCATGCTAGGAGCATCCCGCCATGTGTGACTAGGACAATCTAAGACTCGAACCGCGGAAGATGGCACGTCAATGGTTGCACCACCTAAAATGTAGATCTCTGAACCAACCGAAACCGTGGATTTCGATATTGGAAAAGATTGAGAACATGGTACGGGTACCAAAAGATTGTTTCTTGATTTCTCTATGTTCTTGCAACCACCTATCAAGGCTCGGTTAGGATTCATCGAAAGACTGAACCAGCGAGGAGATTCATTTGGGGGAAACCATAAGCATATGTAGATTGATGTTTTGGTGGTTTCGAGGTGAGATCGAGGATTGTAGCGCCCCGAGGAAGAGAGGAGAGAGTTAAAGCTCTTGGAAACGAGTGAAATATTTGGTTTAGTGAATCTTGAGATGAAGGCCAAGGAGCTCATGATGAGACTATGAGAAGATGATGGTTTTACTACTTTAGGGACCATAGAAGAGGAAGTTGCACTTGCACCATTGGTAATGGAAGACATTAGGACATTTGGTTGAAGCTAGAAAGATAATATTATGTGTTTCTTATAAACGTATATATATAATGTCGACAGTCTTAGCGGTACTAATAATTTTTTTTACTTATTAATATAGTTTCACATTAATTGAAAATGGGAACAAAATAATAATAAGATATTATATATTAAATTATAATCGTATATCTTGAGATATCGCATATATACTTGGTTTCCATATATTTTGTAAAGTCTTTTCGTACTAATCCTACTTACAAGATTGGGTAAGTAAATATATATGTTTAATGCCGATATAAAGTTTACAAATATATGATAAGAGGATTTGTCAAGAATATGTTGCCATATCCGAAACATATTCCCCTTTGTACAACAAAGGACTTGTAACTTGGTTGTGGTAACACTCAAATCTTGAAATTTTCTATAAACTCTATAAAAAAAAAAAATGAATCAACTAGAACATATTGAAATTTCTCACACCCTCTCTCTTGTGTTCTTCTATTCCTCAACAACACACATTAACATGTACCAATTTAACAAACAAAACAAAGCATAGGAAAATTTGAGGCAAAAATCTATTACATGAGAAGTAATTAATAAAGAACTTTAACAATTTACCTACAAAAGACAATGAAATCTTCCGAGTGTGACTATGTTTTATTCAATTAGTAAACTTACTCTCACAAATCTCCGACACAATCTCAACCACCATCTCATCTAATCCTCTAACCTTAACATCACATGTCACGGCCACTTCCTTCCTCCGTTTCTTCAAGCCCGTGCCATATTTCGCATTGAGATTCATCTTCAATACCAAACTAACCATTTCAGGTGGCAGAGCGGCCGCGTTCTTGGACCCTTCTAGCTTTAAATCAACCGTGTGGAATCCCAATACAGGTAGTGACAAGTTCGGGAAATTCCCTTCACCAATGTTCTTGTTCTTGTACGTTAAAGAGACAAGACCTTTGTAATAAGTCACCCACATGTTGGAGGTTGGGTTCTTGGTTGACAACATGACCTCATAACCACGAGTTTTCGCAAGTTTCTTAACGTGGAAAACCGGAGATTTGGGCTTGTATACAATACGAACGACTAGTGCAACCGCGCATATGATGAATCCAAGGATGACCACTGAGATAAAGAACCACATGCATCGCTTAGAGCAGCACTTTACATTCTTTTTCCGCGGTCCGTTGTTATTCACTCGTCTTTCGACGATCTTTGCATGTTCCGGGGGAGGGGTCCAGTAGACCTGATCCCTCGGAACTTGCACTACATAAGTCTCCGGGATCGGGTCAGGAGGAGGAGGAGAAGACGATAGCTCTGGGAGTAGATTCAAAGAATGTTGACGAAAATGTGGTGGAGGTGAAGAAACTTTAGAGGAAGGTAAAGGGATATGGGGGAGACTACTGCTGGGACGGTGGGACGTGGAAGGAGGATCATCAGACTTTTCTTTGTTGCGGGCGGCGGCAACGGAGGTGGGGGACGTCGGAGGTAGCCGTGACGACCCCTCCATCGGAAAATTATGAGAGAGGGATTAATGTGTGGTGGTGGAGGAAGTTTAGTGAGATAGACAAGAGAATAGAGGCAATGCGAAAATTAGGTTTTGCATGGAGAGGTAGTAAGTGGTTCTGGTTGCTTTGCGTAACTTTAGTTGGTCTTTTGGACCGGATTATTCTACCATTTTCCAACTCAACTTGTAATTTTTTTTTTTTTCAAGCATAAACATAATTGGTGAGTACTAGTATAAATATCATAGTCACAAGAGAGGATGAAACTGATGGTTGGGACTTGGGACAATAATATTGCTCTAGAGCACCTATTCCCCACACAAGAAAACATAATTGGACCATAACATTTCATTGTTTCGGTTTTGGGTTATGATATATGAGATCCCAAATGAAATTAGTAGAGAATGGTTTTAGTAAGCTATTGTGGTTCACTTGGATTTGTCTTGTTGGTTCATATATCATACCATAGATTAAATGTCTTGTTACTATATATCTTGGTCATCTATAAATACTTTTGGTGGTAAAAAGCATCGAATAAGAACCCATTCGACTTATAATGCTTGGTTTGGGTTCAAATAAGACCACTACAAGAAAACACGGTATTTCTGACGGAAAAATCCGTCGGAAA
>OVAP01002974.1:990-17832 GCA_900406295.1 Aurinia saxatilis
TCGGTTCGGTTCGGTTTTTCGGTTAGGGGTTTTTTTGCCCACCCCTAGTTACACCAATAAATTTTATTTTATGTTATATTAAATGCAAAATTATTAATTACAGTAAAAAAATTGTAAGGAATTAGAAATATTATATTATAGGTTTGTGTTTGCCCCAGGCCAAACTACATAGTCGATTCATACAATATTTGACATAGACATGATAAGAGCACCAACCTTTAATCTCAAATTATGTTTTTATAAACTTGGAAATCAACATGTGCATCAGAGGAATGAACTTCTCGTGTGTTTTTTTATATCGCCCCATGTACCCCTGTCGGGGCACTATGGGAAACGAAATTAAAAACACACCCATCGATCACAAAAACCATATTATATTTTAACTATATCACAATATTCTTGATGTAAGAAATATTCCCAAACTTACATAAAATATTTTGAGGAATTCATAAATGTTTAGATTTGGCTATGCTAAAACTCATATTTATCTATATACTAGAGATGGTTCGCGCGTTGTGCGAAATAGTTTGTTTGAAAACTACATCAAATTAAAATATAAAAAACAACTGTTTAAAAAAACTAATTATTATATATAAAATAGTTTATAGATTGGAAGGAATAAAAACTCGGTATTCAAATTATTTGAATAAATATTTAGGATAAGACATGTGGTTACTAAACTAAGATTTGTCTTTGTTAAAGCTTCAAGAAAATTTTCACAAAAATAATGCCTTCTTGTGGATGATATTTAACGACTTTGATATCTTAATTTATTATTTTGATTAATCTTTTCAATTTTTGAAAAATAATTTAATATAAAATACATAATTTGCTATTATAATAGTATACATTTTATCGGAATAATAAATATGTAAGAAGACAAAGAAATTTATTATCCGAGTAAGAACGAGACACTGATGAAAGAATATAAATGATAGAGAAAGAGCTTAATGATCTTAAATTGATGAATGAAATGATCGGTGAATGTGTCCACGATTCGTTTATATAGAAGTAAAACGAGGAAGTTACTGTCTCTACCATAATGACAATGATTTTTACATAAATAATATAATAAACGTAATGGGAGTTAGCTTTCATTAATGTTAGTTTGAATGCTACCATTTATGACTTTCACAACACTTCCCCTTGGAGACCAGTGTCACTATGGTTTGTTTGCGTTGAGATGTTTTGTTACCTCGTTAAAAACCTTTTAAGAAAAACCGAGTGGAAAAAACTATGCTAGGGAAAAAGAGTGCAATCACACAATCTCCCCCTCGAATAGTCAGGATGTCATCTTATACGTCTTGATGACGACGCATGCCAATATTATGGGCATGTTTCCTGAACGTAGAGGTGGGAAGAGACTTTGTAAAGAGGTCTACTGCATTGTCAGATGAGCGGACATATTTTACTTCAATTTCTTTATTCTTCTCTAGCTCCTGGGGTACGAGAAGAACTTAAGATGGATATGCTTGGTCCTATCGATTTTGATATATCCTTCCTTTGTTTGTGCGACACATGCAACATTGTCTTCATATAAGATGGTCCGCTCCGTGTTTACGCGGATTCCACTATTTGATTGAATGTGTCGGCTTATTGACCTTAACCATACACATTCTTTAGCTGTTTAATGAAACGCAATGATTTCAGTATGGTTTGAAGAAGTAGCCACAAGTGTTTGCTTCTGAGAACGCCAGGATAAAGCAGTGCCTCCGATTGTAAAGACGTATCCTATTTGTGATCGAGCTTTGTGTTGATCTGATAAATATCTTGCATCTGCGAAGCCAACCATTTGGATTGTTTGAATTCTTAGTATAGAATAATCCCAAATCAGTAGTCCCTTGAAGATAGCGTAAGACATGTTTAATCGCATTCCACTGTCTTTGCGTACGGGACAAACTAAATATTGCTAAGAGATTAATAGGAAATGAAATATCAGGTAGACTACAATTTACAATATACATAAGTGCTCCGATTACACTTAAATATGGTACTTCAGGACCCAGTATTTTCTTCATTCTCCTCATGTGGTTGGAAGGGATCATTTTCAACATTGAGTGACCTTACGACCATAGGCGTACTTAGAGGAGTTTCTTTATTCATGTTGAATCTTTTTAACACTCGTTTTGTTTATGTGGATTGATTCACAAATATACCCTTTTGATAATGCTCAATTTGTAGGTCAAGACAATATTTTGTCTGCCCGAGGTCTTTCATCTCAAATTCTCCCTTTAGATAATTTAATGTTTTTTATATTTCCCCTTGAGTTCCAGTTATATTTGGATAATCAACATACACTGCAATAATCACAAATCCGGATGTTGTTTTCTTGATGAAAACACAAGGGCATATAAAATCATTTACATATCCTTCTTTCATTAAATGCTCACTGAGACGATTATACCACATACTCCCAAATTGCTTAAGCCCATATAATGATTTTTGCAACTTTATTGCGCATAATTCATTTCTTTGGATTTTAAGGATTATGGACTTTCAAACACATCTGGGATCCTCATGTAGATATCAATATCTAATGCTCCATATTAATATATTGTAACGACATCCATGGGACGCATCTCTAGATTTTTGTTAGCCGCTAGACTCATTAAGAATCTAAGCGTTATTGCATCCATAAGGGGGGCTATGTTTCCTCATAACCAATCTCGGGTGTTGGAGAAAATACTTGAGCAAAAAGGCGAGCTTTGTATCTTGTAATTTCATTTTTCTCATTTTGTTTTCGAACGAAGACCCATTTATATCTAATAGGTCCGAAGACATTTTGTTTATTAAGCGAATCAAGTTCGACTTGTATGGCATCTTTTCATTTTACCCAATCATGTTTATTTTGACACTCATATACATACTTGGGTTCTGGATCTTCGTTTTCCTCATTTATTTCCTTAGACACATGATATGAGAAAATGTCATCATCTACATTTATTTCATTTTGATTCCATATATTTCCATTATTAATGTAGTTAATGGAAATCTCATGATTTCCTTCGTTATGCTTTGTATTGTCGTTAGATTCATTATTCAATCCTTCCAAAACACTTTCAGTGATTTTGGGATCATTATGCTTCTCAGCTTCCTTTCATTTTCAAGGATTTTATCATGATATCCTTCATTATGTTGTATTCTGGTTAGACTCATTATCCAATCATTCCAAAACACTTTCAGTGATTTTGAGATCATTATGCTTTTCAGCTTCCTTTCGTTTTCTAGGATTTAATCCTTAGAACCAACGGGCCTACCACGCTTCAAGCGTGTTCTAGACTCACATGTATCATCTGTTCCTTTATGTTCATTTGATATCTCAATACGAGCAGGGACATTTGCAGCGGGTATATGTGACTTAGTTACCGTTTTGGTATCTGCAAATGCATAATTCGTCGAACTTCTAGTTCTGACTGTTTTTATGAGGATCAAGGTGTAAGAGAGTTGACACACACCATTTTATATCCTCCCCTATTTTTTTATTTTCTACCCTAGAACCGGGAATACCTTTTCATCAAAATGACAATCGGCAAATCGTGCCGTGAAGACTTCACCTGTCTGCGGTTCTAGGTATCGTATAATTGATGGAGAATCACAACTAACATATATTATCAACCTTGTTTGAGGTCCCATCTTTGTGCGTTGTTGTGGTGCTATAGGCACATATACGTGAAAATGCTTGGAAAGCACTAGTCAATAATCATTTGACTATCTAACACCAAAGACAATGCAGTAGTTAAGGGTCGAATCCACAACTTCCAAAGTCTACACTGTAATTTACTAAACTATCTAATTCACCTAAGATAATCAAACAAGGTTTGTTTGCTAATTTCCTACGGGTTTTAATTCAATAATAAAAGCGCTAGACCTAGGGACGATACATGGAATACATGCAAGTACCAGATGAATATTCAGGTTATGATTAAGCGCAGCCTCAACTCAAACATATAATTAGAACTGATCCACTTTCGTGGCATCAATCACTTTTTCTATCAACCTAGATGTCTAAACTTTTCATTGAACCTAGCAATTGTAGGAAAGCATTAATGTATTGGTTTGATAAGTCCACAAACCGCCCTAGCATCAACTTTCGTTGGCGAAGGACAATTTGCTCTCCAGATGTGTATTCAAGCTAATCTACCACACTTTCGTGAATAGATTCAACCTATTATCATAAACTAGGTGTACAAGCTAGTTTAAGAATTACATCAACACCAAGAGAAGGATTTCAATGACTAACCTATTTGCATCTAGTATCAAGCCTAGTAAACCATGATTCCCCTAGATCTAACTAAAGAACTACTCACACATGTTGAAACTAACACAAAAGCAAATCAAAGACATAATGAAGAACATAATAAACTTAATAATGCTTTATTGAAAGAGATAAGGTTCAGAAAAACTTCTCCACAAAGGATGACAAGATGAATACCAATGCAAAGCAAACCAACAATGAAAGAAATCTAAAAAAAATAAAGAAAACAAGGAAGAATCAAAAGAGAATGAAGAACAAGTGTTTATAGATTCAAAGAAGGCTTAGAATCTGTAAAAAGGGGCTTAGGGTTCGTCCAAAAATCAGAAGAGAAGTATTTATAGGGCTTAAAAACGTGTGGGCTTGGGTTTCCAAAATGGGTCTCGCGGATGGAAATGACATATCTTCAGTAAAACACTCATATCTTCTTAACCGCTAATCCGAATGACTTGAAACCACCACCAAAGTGAAGATGAATCAATTTCATATGTTGTGCCAAAAATTGAGGTTGAAATTCATATGGGAAGATCTTCATCTGACACGATATTTAAGGCACTTGAGACTGATTCTGCATTGTTATTCCACTTGTTTGCTTTCTTTTCCCTCAAATCTTCGTTACAAAGCTTCCATTCTTGCTCCAATGCATTAAACACCTGTTAAGACTCTAAAAAAACTAAAGGACTCCAAAAAAAAAGGAAAAACAAGGATTAAAACATGTCAAAAACGAAATATATCAATACGGCATAACAAAAAATTCTTAGATGAGAGATATTTGGTTCTCGATCAAATGCTAATTGTAGTGGGGAATCATTGTGATATGCACTTGGCCTTATCCGAATAAGTGCTTCTGAATGCAAGATAGCATGTCCCTGTACATATGTTGAGAGTTTTTATCTCATTATTAACGGTCTTACAATAAATTGCAGGCGTTTAATTAACGATTCAGCCAAACCATTTTATGTATGAACATGCGCTACTGGATATTTAACTTTAGTTCCCGTTACCATACAATAATCATTAAATGCTTGGGAAGTGAATTCACCAGCATTGTGTAATCGTACTTTCCTAATGGGATAATTAGAAAACTGAAATTTCACATGGTGGATGTATTGGTCCACAAATATCATATTCCATATTCCGAGATGATAATAGACAAAAGTGTGACCATCTACTAGATGCGTCAATCAACACCATAAAATAGTGGAATGGTCCACATGGTGGATGTATTGGTCCACAAATATCTCCATGAATTAATTTAAGGAACTTTGGTGATTCTTATCAATTTTGGTTGGTGACGGTCTTCTGATTAATATTCCAAGAGGGGATGTTTCGCATGTCATTTTACTCCCATGATATATCTCTTGATTTTTCAACATATGACCGTGTCAATTATCAATGATCTTTCGCATCATCGTTTGGCCAGGGTGACCAAGGCGATCATGCCATAAGGAGAATTCATTTGAATTTCTCTTATTCAGAAGATAAGATTATATTACATTTATATAGTGTGTATCTGGAATACACATTTCTTGAATTTGTTCCTTCGATTTTGTTTCATCCATTTTCTATAATCAACAAAAAATGTTAATAAAATCATAGCAAATTTCGTTGACAAAAAAATAAAAAATAAAAATATATAGCAAATTTCATTTGTATAAGGGAAATCATACTTCAATAACACAAGGGTTTGTTGCAAAGGCAACATTATTTTTTAAATAACTTTTTTTTTTGTCTGAAGAGAATATTATTTCAGGTAACAATGGTGGCTAAAAGCCATACAACGAGATCACAATCACCCAACCAGTATGTAGGTAATATACAAAGCAGACCAAATTAATTCAAACTCTCTCGATACAAATGATCACTCAACCAAGAAGGACCATTCCTAGAAATATAGGATTGATATCGATGTTCCTTCGTAATGCTAACAACCATACTTATCGCCACCTAATTGGCTGAATGCGCGACACTAATAACAGAACAATCCAGCAAGGTGTGCATCACATTTAAGGCCTTGTCAAGCAAAGTGCGAACCGAAAGGAATTGTGATGGATGACGTAGCGCGTCCACTAGCTGAATATCCGAGACTCCAAAGATGACATTCGAGATATGCATATCAGCCAAACAAGTAGCTACCCATGTAAATCCAACAAGTTCCGATTCTAATTTTGAAGCCGTATGAGCAAAGGCATTACGGCCATGAAACGTTCTCATATACGTTTTTTAGAGGTATAAAAATGTTTTAAATGATTTAAAATCATGAAATTTGAGAGTATTTATAAATTGAAAAATATTGTTCATAACCATATAAAAGGCTGAATTTTTTTTGCAGAATAATAAAAGTAAAATAATAAAAATCAATCTAAATAATTTATTGAGCAATCAATTATATATACCAAAGTTTAGATCATATGTTTATATACATGTGGCATACCCTCCTTATATATGAACTATAATTTAAGAAAATATTTACGGGATGTTATGGTGACAAAGTCATCCATATAATAAATAATAAATATTTATATCACGATTCAGCCGTCCATTATAGTATATAATCATGGTGCGTTGAGCAACCATTGTATATGAATAGTAAAATAATATCGCGGCTAATTCATCTATTATAAAATATGTATAATGGTGTGTAGAACAACCATGATCTATGAATAGTAAAGTTATATTGGGGCGACAAACTACTCCTGGTAATAATAAATGAATAGTGGTGCAAGAAATAACTACATAAAATTACTGTAAGGAAAATATCCACCAATATAAATTTATTTTATAGTATAATAATATATATGTATTTACTCAACTTAATCATAGAGTGATCGTGCTGATAACATGTTATAATAATAGTATAAATTTTATCGGCATAATACATATGTAAGAAGACAAAAAAATTATTACCTGAGTTAGAACGAGAAACTGATGAAAGAAAATAAATGATTGAGAAGGAGATTAATGATCTTATTATTTATGAATGAAATGATTTGTGAATGAACGATTCGTTTATATAGAAGTAAAAAGGAGGATGTTAATGTCTCTAGTCTCTACTATAATGACAGTGGTTTCCACATAAATGATATAATAAACGTAATGTGTGTTAGCTTTCATTAATGTTAGTTTGAATGCTACAATTTTTTACTTTCACAACATGATTGAGTTAATAGATATTTATGAATTGTATAGTATATCATCATAATGTTTGAATCTTCAAGGAAATGTTCTTGTATCATACATATATTTCATACTGTTCATATATATTTTTGTATTATATCAGGAGTTTATAACTTTATATTCTAATCACATTTTATATCCTTAAAGCTATGCTTTTAAATTTCTACAGTTTCAGTTTTTTTATTTGATAAGAATACATATTTATTACTTCCAACATATGTTTTTAGTTATATTTCCTCATCCACATTTATCACACCATTCTATTTAACTGTGATATATTTTTTTTTTTGAAATGCATAGTTTTACAGTATTATAGTTTATATTTTTTCCTAAGAAAATGTTGAGAATGACGAGCTATATTTTGTTTTTTTTTATATACGGCGGCACATTTTTCTTCGGAATATATGCTTGAAAACTTTATCATAATAGAAAAAAATTCTAGCACAAGCAATTTTTGTTCGTTTTTTCCTTTGGTTATACTATTTTTTAAAGTCGAAAAACTTAACATATAACTGTTATTTTTATTGTTGCTATATATATTTTTTTTGCCTGTTATTTATTTTTTACGAGAGAAACTCAAAATTAAGTTTTTGGTTTTATGTGAGAAAAAAATGTTAGAGAACAAATATTGTTGTTGACAAAAAATAAAAATGAGTGATGTTAAATAAAAAGAAAAGTTACATAAAATTATACACGATTAATTTTTTAACTACAATAATTGTTAGGAAAATGAAACATTAGACTATCAAAGTAATGAAAAATTTATTTTTTAATATTTAAATAGCTACAATTAAATGAAAAAATGAATTCATTGTAAGAAAAAAATAAAAAGTAATAAATATTAGTATTAGTTGTAGATGACACATTGACACATGACAACCTTTTAGGGATAGTTGTGAGGAGAACCCATATTTTATTAGCATACTCTTATTCAATTGATTAATTTTGTAATCTCATTATAGTTAGTTATATTCAACTTTACAATATATTAATTTTAACATCGTTGTGATTTTCAATTAATATGAAATTGGAGAATCAAATTGTTGTTATTTGAAATACAAAATGAGTAATTAGTTGTTTATAAACTAAGTGAAACTAATTAGTAAGATTTAGTGGTAAAAAAATATTTTTGGCATTAATTGAAAGGGACACATGGCAGCTTCTTGGAGCTTGCTGAAAAGTGTAACACTTTTATATTATATAAGATATATGTATAGATATGTCTAATGTAAATATATTCGTTCAGTTGGTTAGGTCATGTATAAATATAGCCAAGGTCCCGAGGTCGAATTCACCATTTTAGAGAATTTTTTAATAAATTAGAAATATCAAATGATGTCGTTTTGATCTAATCAATATAGAGATGGACTATATTGCGAGTTTTTCTGTACGTTATGGTGTTTTGGTGCACCATAAAAACGTCATAGGTAAACTTGCAGTTTTTTTAGTTGACGGGTTTTTTTGCACTAAACCCATAGTTAATACATCTAAATTTTGTTATGAATAATGTGGAGAACCTAGTTATCCATACTAGGTTCTCGAAAAGTAGAATCATATCCTTATAGGGGGTTTTCAACTCTAAAAGACGCAATCTGAATGTTATTGGAAATCTTGTAAAAAATTATCACATCGGAAATGAAATAATATTATATCTAATGCCAAAGTTCTATCCCGAAAATTAAGTTCACCCTTAACCCAAGCATCTTTTAAAGCGTTCTTTACTTTTTTCTTTGAGTAAGGTGTTTTTACTTGAATGTTTCATGCCTGGACGGATCTATACATGGAAGAGGTAGGGCACATGCCCCATACTAATTTGTATAAAATTTGTGATAACAGTTGACACATTGTGATGGTAGCCAAGATGGTTATTGCTTTCCTCAATAGTTTTCCTATGGTGAAGAGCTCCTTCCCTCGATAACCTCTTGACCACTCGCTCATTTCCCAAGTTCCTTTCCTCTCTTTTAATTCTATTGGTGGTACTTGTATTTTCATTCAATTGTTTTATAATTGTACAAAATCAGTTATTTCTTTTCTTTTCTTAAGTCAAGATTTTGTTTTTTCTATTACAGTTATACTTTCTAACACACTAATTTGAAGTCATTACTATCAAATTATATATTTTCTTAGATATGTGAATGATTTTTTAAAATATTCATTTTCCCAAAATTTAAGTTTAAATTACATTTCAATAATTTTTTTTGGTTATAGTAATATTTAATAATTTTATTTGTCCCCCATACAAGTTTTGGTTCTAGACCCCCCGCCCAGATTTCATGTGTCAAAGTTTGTAAACATTTGAGCTATCAAAAATAATTTCCAAATTAAAGCTAGTATATTGTGTCTTAGACAAGTTTTGAGAGAGAGAAAAAAAAAGGATTGCATGATTGTGAGGTTGTGAGAAAGTGAGATTAAAAAAAGTAATTTTGAGAAAGAAACAAGTTCTAGGGAACAAAAAATAGAAAGCTTGTAAGTAAAAAAATTGATAAAAAAGAGTTGAGTTTAATCTCCTCATCAAATGATTGGATGTTCAAAATGAATTCAGAGGTTACAGACAAGTTAGAGAGAGAGAGAGAGAGAGAGAGAGAGAGAGAGAGAGAGAGAGAGAGAGAGAGAGTATGGAGTTTAGTGTTCTTAAAGGAGAGTGTTAGACTGTATCAAAGAGGAATGAATGCTAACTTAAAAGGCTTGAGTGTTTCTGTACAAAAAAGAAGATCACTAGTACATCAAAGGGACTTTGGTAGATGGAAAAGAGTATTGGTATGCATCGATTCCCTTCTTCTTCCTCGCTTTTGTTAGAGTTAGCCACCAAATTTTAGCTCATCTTTTTATCATTCCTGAAACCTTTCACTTACCGAGCCAAATGTATTTGATCATTAATCTTTATTCGATACAACCCTAAAATTTTAAGGGTGAATTCCTGAAATAGTACTTTTGCGCACATGAATTTCTCAAATGGTATACCCATATTGAGAATTCCCTATATTGGTACAATATTTTCATAATACCCGCGCTACCCTTTTAACCTCGCATAGTCTGCTTCTCGGATTAAATTCAAACAGGCGGTTGAGTCATTAATCTGGCAGAGCCTGCTTTGACCAATCATATGAAAGAAGGCTCTCTTCTTACGTGTCTAATTGTTAGCAAATACGGAGTGGACTCTACTTAGCCTTCGTTCCTTGCGACAGACTCAAGGCAGGTAGTTGAGTCGTTATTGTAGCAGAGTCTGCGTTGTTTTCTCTTTGTTAGCGCAGACTCCAAGCCAGCCATCTTCGTATTGAAAAACACTTATTAGAGTCCACGTGGCTACAGCAAGAGGGAAGAAACAGGATACGTAGTGTGTATTTTCCAAACATATTGCACTGACTCTCTTGGGCTTAGCATGTGACTTCTTGGGCCTCAACATATTAAGTGGGCTTATCTATTCTTTGTTAATCACATGATTGATATTTATTTTAAATTTCGGATTTAATGCTTTGTTGTTGGGAAACCGCTTCTTGACTCTTCAAATTCATGACATGCTTTATTTCATCTCGACGTTTCATTTATAACCACAACAGTTTTCCTAGAGGTCAATGAATACACTTCTATCTTGGCTTTCCGGTGCTATTTAAACGTGCAAGATCTTCCTTCTTCTTCTCAATATTATCTTCCTATTATATTATCCCTCCTACATGTATACCAGAAGTGACTCCATGGTTGATGAACTCAGTTTCTATGTATATACAATAGTCGCTAAACTGAGATAGAAGGTCGCAAACTAACCAAGGAAAAACAGTTTCTAGTCTTTTATTTCCCTTGGGTGCGACTATTTTTCCTTGGGTGAGTTTACGATCCTTCTATCTTAGTTTCCATGTATACGCAGAGGCGTCTAATCTTAGTTTCCATGTAGTATTGAAAGCGTCGATGTTCTACTATCATGTTTGTTTTCTCTTTTATTATATTTATTGCACATAATGTATGCTTTAAAAATAAAATCTTAATTTAGTTCAAATATTTTGGAAGCGACGATNATGTCTACCACGAGTCTCCAAATTACCGTAGGCCTAAAAATGTTTTAGGTTCGCCATTTTCTTTCTTTAAAATATTTGACATAATGTTTGGATGCTCCCAATATCGTTTTCACTCTAAACCTAATATTTTTTTAAGATCATAGCGACCAGCGCCTGCCGCACAGTACTTAATTTTTTTTTGTGTTTAATTTCGACTTAGATTGCTTACATCCTCTGATTTTGGTAAAATAATACGCACAGTTTTCGGGAAGAAGATCTTTATTATTTACGTCTTAACAATTATCGCATCTCAATGAACATTTTCTGTTTACACAGATGATCTTAATGTTCAGTGTTTTTCGAGAATGGAAGACACAACAGGGTTGGCATTTCGAAGTTACCACATGAAGCAAATGTCATGCGATTGTACAACCAATAAAGTTCGACATTATAGCATTATCGGAAATAACCAATTGTATCCGGCTTTGTGTGTCTCTGAAAAAAAATCCGTGATTGTCTTGGAACTCGTGGTACGGATGATGCTTGTAATCTGAACACAAATTTGGTACCATTGATGGGGCCAGGACTGCGAAACGACCACTAGGAAAGAACAAAGGTCCTATGAGTTCTCGGAAGCGAGTAAGATTTTCTGAAGACCAGAGCCCCCCTTCCTTCTGCGTTCTGCCAGATGATGCTTGTAATCTGAACAAAGATTTTAGTAAAGGTGATGTGGCCATTACTGCGAAACGACCACTAGGAAAGAATAAAGGTCCTATGATTTCTCCGAAGCGAGTAAGATTTTCTGAAGACCACAAGTCCCCTTCGTTCTGCGGTCTGCCAAATGATGCTTGTAATCAGAACAAAGGTTTTGGTAAAGGTGATGTGGCCATTACTGCGAAACGACCACTAGGAAAGAACAAAGGTCTTATGAGTTCTCCGAAGAGAGTAAGATTTTCTGAAGACCAGAAGCCACATTCGTTATGCGGTCTACCAGATGAAGGAGAGAAAAAACAAGAATCAGATACCGCATGAAGAGTTCACCACCCGGCCGCGGAGACAGTAAAAAAGGAAGAAGAAGCAGAGGCTGCGAACACACCACCAAGAGAGAACAAACGTGCACGTTGCTGCAGCCCAGAGCAGACGGAGGAGGGTGCGCAGACGTCGTTTTCATTCTGCGGCATGTCCGATGGAATGAAACCTCCAACACGGAAGGAATCCTCTTTCGCGATTTGGCTTGGCAGACAATTTGCGTGCAAAGAAGAATTCATCGAAACATTAAGCATTTTCGCGGTCTTAGATAAGTTTGATTTCAACCGCCCCATTTCAAGGCCGGCTGTACTATTAGGAAAATGTTTTGTCCGTGGTTGCAAATGGAGGATTCGTGAGACAAGTGCAATACCTCAATCTGAACAATTTGTGATTAAACAATTTGAACGGCTTCATATGTGCTCTACTGTCCATAGGTATTCCCGTCCCCGACATACTACTCCAAAATGTAGTGCGAAGATGTATGTTGTTCTCCACATCGGCGGTGGTTATCTTAAAGGAATAAGGCCTTTGCATATCAGAACCACGTTTAAGGCTGAACATAAAATTGATATAGGCTACAAGAAGGCATATAAAGCTTTGGAAATTGCATGAGACCTGGTTACATGCACATATGAGCAAGGTTACCGGAGTTACCGCCCTTTCTATATGGAATAGAGCAGGCCAATCCGTGTACGATTACAAAGCTTGAATGTGATGGTGAAGACAGGTTTAAGTATGTGTTCATTTCTTTGGATGCTTGAATCAAAGGATTTCCGTTCTTGAGGAGGATTCCTGTGGTCAATGGAACACATCTAAGCGGGAAGTATAGAGGTGTTATCCTAGTAGCTGCAGGTCAAGATGAAAATAACAATATATTTCCAATTGCTTTTGGGGTTGTCGACTCAAAGAACCATGCTTCATGGGAATGTTTTTTTACCCAGTTGTGTGGCGTCGTATGTAACAATGAAAATTTGGCTGTCATTTCCGACCGACATTCATCAATTGCCAAGGCCGTTAAGAAGGTATTCCCCGCAGCTGATAGGGGAATCTGTTTCTGGCACCTCAAAGGAAACATTGTCTCGAAGTTCAAAAAGATCAGTATAGTGATGGAATTGGTTGCGAGCGCTGCATATGCATATCAAATGACGGAATTTAACGAATACCTTAAGTGGATTCGTGAGGAACACAACGAATTAGCATATTATTTGGAAATGGCAAATCCTGAATTGTGGGCTTGTTCACGGTTTCGAGGCGAGAGGTTTGGTATTATGACGAGCAATATTGCAGAATACATTAATTATGCGCTTCGGGAAGATTGAACATTCCCTATTCGAAAATCACTGCAGTCTATCACATATTTGTTGTCAAGGTAGTTTGTGGAAAGGCGATCTAGGGCTGCCTCGTTAGAGACAAATTTTCCCGAATACGTTGAACTCAAACTCCATGAAACAAATGGTTACATGGATGATTTAATAGTAAACCATATCGATGATCATCGTAGCCGAGTTACCGGGGGAGTATATAAGGAAATTATTGTTGATCTACAGCAGGTATGCAACTTTATAAAGCATTAATCACCGGCAGTGCGTGGTTTGAAATTTTGCAGAAGAAAATTTATTTTTTGGCAACAAAAATTCTGCATCTAACGCTTGTCTAGACTCTGCCTGTTAACTCCGCAAGAAAAATGACATAATCTTCTCTTTATGCATAGAATTTGTACTTGTAGACAGTACGATGTGGAGAAGATCCCTTGCGAGCACGCGATTAAGGCAGCAAGAAGTCGGAACATTGATGAGACTATGCTGATGGATGATCATTTCACAAAGCAGTCATATTACTCAACGTACTTTGAAGTTATAAATCCTCGAGACATAGAGTTGGTTCCACCACCAGAAGTGCTTAATAAACACTGTCTACCGCCACCCGTAAATTCACTTCCAGGTAGACCGAAACTGAAGAGATACAGATCTGCTGTTGAAAAGGCTAAGCGGTGCAAACATGGTCAACGGAAGAAGAATACGAATAATAGCACTACGTCCCCAAAGAAGAAAAGAAAGGAGTGTACTCCAGCTAGACAGAACAAAACGGACAAGAGTACGCCATCCAGACAGAAGAAAACGAGGGTGATTATTTCACGGACTACACCATCTCCAAAAATGACAAGCGTACCAGCGTCAAGATCACCGAGTACGCCGACACCAGTCAATAGATGTAGAGTCGAGCCTCCATCCGCGAGGATGACCCGCTCAAAATCACCACGTACTCCGACATCCCCGGAAAATCATCCTAAAGCAAAGAAGACACTTCAAATGGAATCCGATGTGCTCCGGGACATCACAAATAAAAGGGCCTACCACTGCTCAAAATGTCATGTACACGGACATGCTCGATTTAAGTGCTCGATCTAACCATATCTAAATTCATATATGCCTAAATTCTGCTCTGTGACTGAGTGATTGTTATGTGGTGCGAAACAGTGGTTAGAGCATCAAACAGTGGTTAGAGCATCATTATCAGTGAGACTCTATCAAAGTCTCATATGAATATTTTATCATTTATTATTATTTACTTTTGAGATAAATTAAATAAGACATATAGAAAAAAACAAATGGCCAATTAGAATAGGGAAACTATCAATTAAGTCTCATAGATGAGTATCAAAAGTCTCTTAGTTATGAGACGTTTCTTCTTGCTGTTTGATTAGTTGTTTCAAAATCTTTACTAAATCAATATTCATTAATACCTTTGATTAGTTGTTTTAGTATAGGATGATGTTTAATATGTATGTTTGGTTATAACATTTAAACAACCTAAATTGGTAAATATCAATGTCATTTTTTAAAACTGAATAAAATATATACCAAAGGCAATGAAGTCATTAACCATGTCTACCTAAGGAGGATAGGAACGATGATGTAAGTAGTTTAGCTATGGAATAACTGAGCAGTGCAGTCTTTCCTTTTTAATAATATGATGTAACATTTGCTGCGATATACGCGTGGAGGTCTGCGTTTACGCAGCAAAAACATAATTCCACTTCAAACGAAGAATAACCCACTTTTAACATTTGTCTAGACGCCAAAACTCTATATGCATAGTATATTTTGTCGTTAAGAAGCTTGTTTATCTTCCAAAAAGAGAATGAAGGAAAATTCGAGATACATGGCTAGAACAAAGAGTACAATACAAAGGGATGACATGACATATGTTCTTGGATGAGAGGAACTCTGAGAATTCGTAAAAGTAGAAAAAATACATATTTACTGTAAGATATGCAGTTCTTCCTATGTTTTGCATATGTTCATCCAGACTTCTTCCTCAATGCTGCACATGTGATGAAAAATGTAGACAAACAATAAATTCTCCATTCATCTGCCTTTTTCGCCTAATAGGTTTCTTAACACCTTAACGTAGAGCCTGTGTGGTTGCTTAACATTCGGCTAACGCAGTAAGAAATCAGATGATGTTTAATTATGAATGTTAGTAACAATACTTTCGTAACTAATGCAAAGGTAGGTTTATTAGAAAGAAGAAAAATTAGGAATAAGATGGTGGTGGGTGGCCATGAACCCAAGCAGACAAAGCCCGACCTTGCGGCCTTTTTTAGAATATCTATTTTAGCAGCCAGATTTTTATATAAAATGTTGTTATAGTATATTACTAAAACTGTTCAAAAATAAGTTATAGCCTCCGCTGCCGCTCTGATTTTTACCCTCCTTACCTTTCCCAAAAGGTAATTAATTTGAACTTTTAGTTTCATAAAAAGCGGGAAAGGTCGAGTTTTGTCAAATCGAACAGTTCGGATGCAGATTGACAGAATAGCTACACAAACAATTGCGTATTACGTATATATACATTGTAACATTATGTGGTCGTTAAGTGGTGGTTTCATATAGAAAAAAAAATCAGACTTTATTAAAGTAATCACGAAGGTCGGTCCTATTGAGTTTGTTGACAACAATCATATTGAGGGTTTGTACGGACTGAGACTTCGTGTACTGCGTTTCACGCTCACTGACATGAAGTAAGTGTTTTTTCGTCACGTCCGATGTATATATATGTTTGTTGTTTTTCATTTAGGCATAAAGAATTTAGCCCAAAAAAAAAAATTCATACAGAAATAACGAGTTGTAATGTTTCGCATATGGAATGTGTGCTCTTGAACTCAATGACAAATACAATGGGTCACACAAAGATGAACCTATTTGGTGTTTAGATTCTGGCGTGTGAGAAACAATCAAGGTTAGTATGTTATGTTTTTGTTCAGATTGATATTGTTGTTTTATGTAGGTAATCTCCAAATATACAATTCTGGAGGGATATCTTAGATTTTAATTGATCCAACTATTCCAGAGGTTCAGGAGTTTAGGACAAGGTAAAATGATTTCTTTTATG
>OVAP01002975.1:0-17827 GCA_900406295.1 Aurinia saxatilis
AATGATTGTACAGTTTTGTCAATAATGGAATAAACCATGTTGTTTCGTAACTGAAGATTATTTTCAAATCACCTAGTGAGTGTGAAATGGGGCCGTTTCTAGGAGAGTTAACATGAGGCTATACTCTCCAACTTCACTCACGAATACCAGGCATGTTCATGGCCACAATGAACACAATAGAGAACATAATTCAATGAGAAAATGTCGTTGTGCGATGTTTGTTTTCTTGGTTTACATCAAAGTTCGGGTGGTTCAAGACATCAAGTTCACCACCTAAGCGAGTAGACCCGACAAATATATAAAAATGGTTGGTTCAAAGCTGAAAAATGCTACCATCCAGATACAGCTTCGTTTTCGCATACTCTCAAAAGTCTGTCTAGTCTAGTTACGTCTTTATCTAGTCTAGTCCAGTTTTCTTCCTGTTTTCAACTCTATAACGTAGGTCCCTATGTTAAGAGTCATTTCTATTCATGTGGAGGATTGTTGGAGATTATTTTACTAAAGTGTTAATTGGACTTTAATAAAATATGGGTGTGAATAAGAAATGTGTCTTAACCCATAAGTAAATGAAAATGATTCATTAAACTTATAAGCTTAAGTGGGAAAATGTCTCACATCTAAAGTTTGGAAAAATTCCAAGTAGCTTATATAGTGACTAATAGTTGTATTAGTCTAGTGAAGTAAGAAAAGAGAGGATGAATAACTATACACGCACGCACGCACGCGCGCGTGCTCGTGGCCCGTTGCTCGTTGCTTGTTGCTTTCATTTGGCTCTTAAGGCTCTTGGGCTCGTGGGCTATATATGTCTGAATGGGCTTATCTTTTGGACCAATAGATAATGCCACAGTTCGTTTTATACTAATGCACACTAATGGTGGTGTGTTAAAGTCTGCACTAATGATGTGTTAAAGACAAAAACGTTTTGGATTTTTGAGCTTATCAAAACTCTTACCTCTTGAGATTACTTTCTACTCACTATAAATAGATGCACTCTATGCTTTAAGGGGGATATCGAGAAAATTCTCTTTCACACAGCAAATTAAAATATCTCTAGCAATCTCTTACCTCTGAAGGTACTTCTTTATGTATTTCTAGAGTATAGTAGATTACTATGTTCGTTAGAACCATGATCCAGTGTTGGGATATGGTTTCCTATGGTTGTATCCTGGGACTCATGAATCTATAAAAAACCTGTCACACTACGGGAGATTCTTTGAGTTAAGGAAAGAGATCATATCTCGCCTCCATTCTTAGATCTTATCTATTTCCTTAACGTTGTGTACTTGCTTTGTTAAATTGTTAATTCCGTAGTATTTTACAAATATTGGTCTTACATAGACAACAAGATCACATTCCAGATAATGAAGAAGAGCTAGAAGATATTGATAGTGATGCTTCTACAACTGGATATGAAGAAAGTGACTAATATTTTCATGATTTTACAAAAGAAAACAATTATTTATTCCCCATATTATTTCAGAATATTTATATCAATTAATATTTTTTTCATTTATCTATTTTACAATAAAAAGATATTTTGTTATTGTTTACGATATCATTATATAATCCTATCATGTTAGAACAATTTTGATACGTCTGGTAAGTTATTTTGTTTTTTTAAAGAAAGTGTAATTAAAAAAAATTAAAAACCATGATTAAAATGATTAAAGCATTAGTAGTATATATATTCATTATTAAGATAATTAACTGATCGTAAATGCTATATTGATTAGATAGTGACTTAGATTTGTTGGGTTTTATAGCATTAAAATGTTTTAATCATGCAACCTGTTGACTATTTATTGTCTGATATATTATTTAAAATACTTAATTCATTTTTTTTAAATCTGTATTTTAATCATTCATTTACTACGGGGTCTTAGTTTTTTCTTACTTAAAAATTTAAATTATTTAACGAGTTAAGACTATAGGTTCAACTATCACAAAAAAAGTTGGAAAACAAAATTTTTAATTCTAATATCTAAAGTTCACAAATACACATAACAACTAGTAGAACTAAAACTGGTGATACACACAAATATAGTGAAATAAATATCGTCTAAACTTTATTTTTTTATTATTCTATTTATAGAATACATCATTATTTAATAAAAACCGTGATAATAACCGTTTGAGAAATTTTAACAAATGCTCCTTTTATATGCCCCTTTCAAAAATACCCATATTTATCTTTCAAAATATCCTTTTTGGATTTATGGTTGATTTAAAGTTTAATTTAGGGCTTAAATCTTGTAGAGTTAGGGTTTAGTGTTTTACAAACTATTTGAGTTTATGTTTGAGGTATTAGGGTTTATATTTAGGAGTTTTAGATTTATTAAGGATTAAAGGGTTTATAATTTTAGGGTTTAGGGTTTTAACCCTAAATCCTAGATTCTAAACCCTAAAACCCTACAAAACATTATAGAATATTTTAAAATATTAAAATGATATTTTATATTGAATTTAGATTGAAACTAATATATTTTTCAAAAATAACAAAAAAAAGGTATTTTTAAAAATGTGCACCTCAAAGGGGGCATTTTTTATATCCCCTAACAGTTTTATTGTCATTAAATACATGTAACCGTATCTAACTGTAACCATACTAACCGGAACCGTATTTAACCGTAACCGTTTTAATCGTCTATTAAATGGTTAAGGTTACAAAAATCTATAATTATACCGGCTGTTAAATAACTTTAACCGTGTTAACCGTAACCGTGGTCATAGCTATTAATGGTATGATGAGTCACTTTTTTGGAATGGAGAGGAACAAATGCTTTCTCTTACTTGTTCAATCTGGCAAGCAATGAATAGAAGTATAAAATCCTAGAGCATTGTTCACATTGAAGAGGTGCAATAAGGTCCAACCATTCGGTTCCTCATAACTAGACATGGGTGTCTTTGTACTATTAATTGGTCTTTGGATTTTTTATTAGTCTGATCTGAAATTTAGTTCTGCAGATATGGTCACTAAGAAGACAAAGTTAATGCAATAAACCCAAACAAAAGATCATAATTCGAATTTTTGTAAAATTTTGGACCATAAATCAAGACAAAGACATATACATCAGTATTTCTCTCCCCCCTAGACTTAAACAACACTGATCCAGTGTGCAAAAATCTTGAGGTGAGAAAAGAATGAAAATATTAATCGAAATACGTAAAAATTCGAAACCACTTACCTGATTTGCAAGAGTGTCGATCGACACTCAAGAGGGTATCGATTGACACCAGGACTTCACTCGAGTTGTCTCGCGATGAGTGTCGACCAAACTGGTCGACACAGTATCAGTGTCGGCCGACACTTTTTCCCACTGGGCACAAAATCCTTTTTTGTTTTTTTAAAAATCCATAATAAATATATAAATAATAGTAAAAATCACGAAAATGATTTTATAAATAGTAGAAAAACCTGGCCGAATTTATAAAATTAAAATTATAATGTTTTGAAAACCGTAATTATTTTAAAAATTCAAAAACACCAAAAAATAATTAAAATAATAAGATAAGTAATAGAAAACTCACAAGTGGGTTGCCTCCCACCAAGCGCTTAATTTTTAGTCATTAGTCTTACTATTATTTGGATGGTGAATTAAGGTGGATCGAATGTGAACCTGTGCTTTTTGGTGCTAACACACCGCCTTTAACCTGCCAAGCCGAAATATCGGGGAAGAGAGCCATTGTACTTTGCAATTCTCTTTGATGGTGTCGACGTCCTTGTCCCTTAACTCCATTGGAATGATGATGCTGATCCTAGCATAAGATTTTGGGATCCTTTTGCTCTATGCTTTAGCTGGTCTATTGATCGAAGAATTTTCTTGGAGGATCTTGTGGACTTCCTTTGTAGCAGTTTTAAGAACTGGTTTCTGCATTTCATCATGTATAACAGATCTGCAGCTGGTCCCTTTGATAGGATAAAAAAAATAAAATGTCTTTTGATTAATCTTAGAGAAGGAGACATGTTTGTTTAGGAAGTCCATCACTGCTCCAACTGTAGCAAGAAATGAAGAACCAAGGATCAATGGCCTATGAATGTTCTCGTTCATGTCCATGATATAGAAGTCAGCCGGTACCAGATAATCTTCAGTTCGAAGCATTACGTCGGAAGCAAAACCCTTAGTAGTTGTTGGTGAAGAATCTGCTAAGATGATGGATGTCTTTGGAATTTGTGAGCATGAGATTCCAAGTCTTTGCGCAACTGCCTGCGACATAACATTGCCAATTGCACCAGTATCACATAAAGAATTTTTCATCTCCATACCATTGATTGAGCAGTCGAAGATAAATTGTCCGGGAATCTCCATCTTGTCTAGCTTTCTCAAAGTTGGTGGAGAAGGACTGGCTTTGGTTTCTTAACAATGTGCATGAGGTTAACATTAATTGCCTTAATCTCCTTAAGGATAGCTTGAACACCGTCTTCAACGCTAACATTGATTGTGCTCAATTGCTTGATGTAACCCTTAATAGCTGGTGAATTCTTGATGAACCGATAAGAAGGAAATTCGATTGCTGGGTTTTTGTTCTGTAGAACCTCTGGGGTTGATGGTGTATCATCCTTGGTTGATGCGGTGGCATTGGGGTTGGATATGCATCTTTGACGTATGAAATAGGTCTGTCTTGCAAAGGGTGTCGATCGACACCATCGATCGACACCATGATGGTGTCGTTCGACACCACCGCATGATGAACTGTTCTCTTCTTCTCCTCTAGACATAGGTCCGTTGTGAGTGTTGACACTCTTGCGTGTCGAACGACACCCACTATGGTGTCGATCGACACTGCTTCCTGCAGTCTTCAAAATCACGTTATTCTCATAATCTTCCACCAAATCCAACTTCTCTTGGGTCATACTCCTGCCAAGAACTGATTCCATCTCTTCTCTGCTTGCTAGGCCGACCATATTGACGTATTGCTTAGGATTTGATTCGGTCTTCCCCGGGAGAAATCCTTCTTGTCTCCTTACCGATTCTGCAGTTTGAGCTACTTGAATATCAAACTTCTTGGTATGAGTGTTGAGCGCTTCAAACTTATCGTTCAGATCAGTGTTCATCACATCGATCTTTCCATTGAAATCCATCGCCAGCTTCTGTTGTCTTTCAAGCAACCTTTCGAACATTGACTCGACCTTGAGAAATTTAGATGATTTTGGTGGTGGAGATTGATAATCTGAATTGTCATAGGTCCTAGTATAGCCACCTTGGTTCTGTTTCTGAAATCGTTGATTGGGACTGAAGTTCTTATTCTGACCATATGGAAACTTGGACCCTTGAAAATTTCCACCAACAAAGTTGACATCTTAATTCTCTTCCTCTTCCCTTGGATTGACATCAACAAATGAGACTGTCTTCTTGTTGTTACTTGGCATCATGTTGTGTATTGACTTTACTATAGCTTAAACTTCAGCAATTTGTGACACTTCTAAACTTCCCACTTGGTTTTGTCTCTCAAAATCAGACATCTTTGTGCTATTGTTGGAAGCTAAATTCTTGATGAGAATAAAAGCATCTTGAGGTTTTCTAGTCATCAAGTTCCCATTGCTTGCAGAATCAAGTGACATCTGGTACCTCCAATCTACTCCTCTGAAGAAGGTGCTAAGCAACTGAGCATCGTTGAACCCATGATGTGGACAATCTCTCTGGTACGATTGAAATCGAATCCAGACTGATTTGAAAGATTCTTTAGGTCCTTGAATCATTGAAGAGATCTTTCTCCTCAAGTCCTCAAATCTAGCATCATCATAGAAGTGGTTCAAGAAGAAATTCTTTATTGCTTCCCAAGTAGTCAAAGAGCCTGGTGGGAGTTGTTTGAGCCAGCTGCCTGCATCTCCTGCAAGTGAATAAGGGAAGAGTTTGCAGAATAGATAGTCATTTGTTACCCCCTGCAGTTATAATGGAGCAGACAAGATCCTCCACCTTCTCTATGTGATCCATAGGATGCTCATTGGGTTTCCCACTGAATTGATGTTGTCCAACCAAAGCATACATATGTGGTGAGATGTTGAAGTTATTTGCGGTGAGTGGTGGCAATCTGATAGCTGATCTGTTAGAGTAGAACTGGTTCGGCCTGTTGTAGTCTGAAGTGTCATGGCAGCAACAGCAGCTTCAGGCTCCTCCACATTTTGAATCTCCAAGATCACATTCCCATGATCATCAAGCTTCTGACCTTGATTGTTGCGTCTGTGTCCCTCAGCATCATACAACTGACCATCTTCTTTTTGAATGAGAATATGAGCTTGTGGCATGGTTGGTGGCATGGTTGCTAATTTCTTTGTTTTTCTGAGCTTTCTTTCTAGATCCTAACTCCTGGTTGGTGAAATCAACTTTCTGGTAATTCTTATTGCTTATGGTTGAGCTGCTAGGCATAAAACTAAAGTAAACAAGAAATTAAAGTATAAAAATTTAATTAAAAATAAAAACTAAAATTAAATAAGAATTCAGTAGAAAATCTAAAACTATAATCAATAGGCAGACAATTAAGTCTCCGGAAACGGTGTCAAAATTTGATATGCTCAAATTTATCCTAAGAGCTAACTGCAATAGCACAGTTAAATAGTTGTAGTATTTAGGGATCGAATTCACAGAGTCTTTAAGTTGCCTATAAATTTAAGAATTAAAACTTCACTAAGCAGATTTAATTAATATGACTAACGAATAACTATTAAATAAAGTTGTAGAGAATGGGTTTAAACCAATGAGACAAAAGCTAGGTCTTGGGTAATTCTATGAGAAATCTTAAATTCAAAGATAAAATAATATTAAGAGGAAAATTAAGAAATGTCCTAGAACATGAATCACTAATGTAAAATCAATCAACTGTCGTTGCGAAGATATCTATGTCTAAATCATAGAATTCCAGTTTTCTTTGCAAATTCTATAAATAAAGACAAACATTAATTATAAGTTCAATTGGTTCACAAAATCCCTAAACCAAATTTCTATGTTGATAGGTATTTGTCTCATCTAAAATAATTCCAACAATTAATTATGTTTTCGCATCAATTAATTAACATATGGTCTAAATTCAAAGTGGCCAACAATGAACTAGCATTAAGCACAATTTTAGATGAAAAACTATATATGATTCCTCTATTTTAAACTATCAATTCATCAAAAACCCTAGAATTACCCTAAGCCTAACAAGCAAACTACTCACATATATTAATTGAAACAATCGACATGATGAAAGAAGAATGCATGAAAAGATAATTTCAATTTAATAAAATTAAGAGGGTTCATAAATCTTCTCTATGAGTATAATCTTCTCTCTAAAAGCTCTGGAATAATCTTCTTGCTTAAGTCTCAAAAGAATTTAAGATATGTGAAAACTAAACCTAAAAACAAGTATTTATACAACCAAAACACGTTTTGGGTTTTCTGGGGATTTTCCATAAGTTCTGGAGCAGTTTGTGCAATGAAAAGAAAGTTTCCTTTGCTGATTTAGAAGGGGTGACGTTCAACACTCTTGTGGGTGTCGTTCGACATCCTAGCCAATTCTCGACTTGCTTAGTTTGCTCGCCAGAATGATATGTCTTCACTAAAATGGTCATATCTCTTTTCAACCGTTAATCAGAATGAGTTGAAACCACCACAAAAATGAAGCTAACTCAATTTTCTATCTTGTGTCAAAATATGAGATCATAAGTCCAACGGGAAGACCTCCATGTGATATGATCTTTGAAGCCCTTTAGACTAATTCTGCATCATCATTTCACTAGTTTGCCTCCAAAAGGTCCAAAACAATCTAGAATGCTCCAAAATCATCAAATATGTGCTTTAACCTGTAAATACTAATAAATACTAGAAAACACCTAAAAGACTCGATAAAACACTTTATATCATGGCTAAAACCATTAAATCCACGATATATCATCAACCAACCACAACACATTGGGAAGCCATCACGCGTGTGCTTCACTATCTTGGTGGAACAGCAGACAATGGAATCTTATTTTCGGCCTCCTCTTCTCTTACGCTTAATGCCTACTCGGACACTGGGCCGACAACAAAGATGACTACACGTCCACTGGCTATTACATTGTTTAATTTAGGAAAGCCGGTGTCTTGATCTTCAAGAAAGCAACGCGGAGTGGTTCTGTAACACCCGGCCTCTCTGAACAGGCTAGAGACCAGGTGTTAAGAACAATTATCGACCACAAAGTCTAGTTCTAGTTCACAACAGTTGTCATCGAAGCCTTGACACCCACTTTTGCAAAATGGAACACCAACTTAAGCACATTGAACTCAAGTCTCTTAGACCTGGAACATGGGAAGAGCAAGGGTGAGCAACTCAAGGTTACTCAATGAGGGTGAGTTAAGACTCACCAAATCCAACAATACACAAGGCAACCAGCTAGCCAAGACAAGACAAACAACTGTGCTATCAACTATGAGCAAATCATAATTCTATCCTTAGATGCATACATACACAAATAATAAAACAAGTTAACATGCCATTTCATAATTTTTAAAAATAATAAACAAATAAAAGCCAATATTGGATACCAAATCCAGTTCCTTTATTTCTGTCATGGATAATTTCAACCGTCTTGTATATCATATCCCGACTAGTTCAGTTTAGAGCACTCAATTAACACAATTCATACAACAATTCATATTCTTAAACTTTATCGTTAAAATCACCTAACAACTCAAGAAAAACACATCAGCAAGCATTCAAAACAGCAGACTATCACTGAATTGATTCACTAGAAACCGAGATATACGGGTGGAGAAGACCAAAACACGTTCTCACCTGAAAACTGGTTTGGACAGAAATGACAGGCTGAGGCAAAATGCCTATAACTCTCTTCACAGAACTCGGATCGCCATGATTCTTGTCTCCGTGGAAGATAACGTCTGGAACTTCGTTTTGATAGGTTGTGCACCGTCTGATTCATTCTGTAACTACATATATGCCTCTTTCAAGTTGGCTATTTGGGCTGCAAGTTGCTGTTACGGACAGAATGGACCTCCTGGAGAAAAAGTTCATAACTAGGCCTGGGCTTTTGTAATTGGAACCAAAGAACCGAACCAAACCAAACCGAGAAAAGGGGTATCGGTTCCGGTTTGGTTCCGGCTTAAGAACTGAACGGTTCCTAGAGATAGGGAACCGTGGATCTCGGTTCGGTTCGGTTCTGAACCGGGATCCAATTGGGAACCAAAAGGAACCGGAGTTAACCATGCAAACCACACAACTTTCTTATTCACGCTCACGACTCACCACTCACAAACCTCACGCGAGCTTTCTCCTTCCCTTCAATGAAAAAATACCCAAATTAAAGCTGGAAGAAACCCTAAATTCATGTCATTCGTCGACTCCACTCACTCCACCACTTTCACCCTCACCCACAACGAACATCGATTCTCAGGTAACCCTTGTTCTTTGGCTTAATTGTTGTCTGGTAAACGATTGAGAGTATGAAACTATGAATGTTTGAGATTTGATTGTGTCCCAATTCGATTGTTAGGGAAAACGATTTCGAAACCCTTTCTTGCTTATGGGTTTATGATTCTGTGTTCTTAATTAGTCTCTTTATTTATATGTAGATGGATTCCTCTTCACCAAAGTTACGTGAAGAAGAAGAAGATGATATTGGTGATGACGATTCTTCGAGTGACAGCATGAGCGAGGATGAGTTTGTAACTCCAACCCCTGGCACGGGTTCATCAGGCAAAAGAAAGGAGAAAGTTTCATCATCATCACAACCGAAGGGAAAGAAGACACGGTCTGAAATGTGGAAGCATTTCGCAAGGCTGAAGGACGATCATGATAGGTGCACATGTAACTACTGTGGAAATGGATTCAGTTGTTTGACAACTTCTGGGACTTCAAATCTGAAGAAGCGTTTCAGGAATTGCAAGCAATATGAGGTGTGGAAGACTCAAAATCCTAAAGACAAAGGGAAAGCCAAACAGTAGCAAAATGTACGACCTGATGGTTCTCTGCAAGCTAGAGTCAGTCAGGATGTGTGGAGAGAAGCTACAAATGAGCTAGTACTGCTATGCGAGTTGCCATTCTCTTTTGTTGAGAGTGTGGGGTGGAGAAATTTCTGCAGCAAGACCAACAGTTTCCATCCTCATTCACGGAGAACAGCTACAAGAGACATTGTGAAGATGTTTGTCTCAAGGAAAGAAGAAATGCGAAAATTCTTTAGAGCAAACAAGCAACGTGTGTCTCTGACTACAGACATTTGGGTTGCTCCAACAACACAAAGCATCTACATGGTAATAACAGCTCATTTCAGTGATAATACTTGGGTACTTAGTAAGCTCATCATAGGGTTTAAGTACGTAGTGGATCATAAGGGGTCTACTATAGCTGGTTGTCTTCTAGAATGTCTAGAAGATTGGGGGATTGAGAAGATTTTTACCATTACAGTTGATAATGACACTGCTATACTTTAGCTCTTACAAAGTTTGTGGAGAAGTTTAAAGAGATTAGCTATGATGCTCTGGTCTTGAATGGTGACTTCATGCATGTGAGTGCTTCTCACATCATCAACCTAGTTGTTAAGGATGGCTTGGGGAAGGTAGTTAAGAGTATAGATGGTGTATGCAATGGGGTTCACTATGTCAGATCATCTCCACAGAGAATGAAGTCTTTTGAGGATAAGGTTGAAGTTGGGAGATCAGTGACACGGGGCACTCTACCTTTAGATGTGAAGACACGGTGGAACTCTACATATCTCATGCTATCAAGGGCTTTAAAGTTTAGATTGGCGTTTGACAAGATAGAAAAGGAAGACAAGTTGTACCATGAGTATTTTCTTCAAGTTGATAAAGATGGAAATCAGAGAGTTGGTCCTCCAAAGTCAAGAGATTGGGATGAGATAGAGAGGTTAGTGAAGTTCCTAATTCTCTTTTATAATTCTACTTTAGTTGTCTCTGCATCTACTAGGGTCAATGCACATTTGTGCTATGTAGAAATTTGCACAATAGAAAGGAATCTCATTAAGCTTGCTAGTAGCCCAAGTCTGCCATTACAAGAAAAAGCTAATGCTATGCGAGCTAAGTTTGATAAGTACTGGGCTGGATTGAGAGAGATAAATAAGTTTGTCATCATAGCTAGTGTCTTTGATCCTAGGAAGAAGATGCATTTTGCACCAATGTGTTTTGAGAGGCTTTATGGGAAAGACAGTGTAGTTGCAAAGGGCCTTTATGATTCTGTCCTACAAGTATTAAGAAGATTGTTTGGGGAGTACACCAATGTGTATGCATGTAGACAGAATACTGCATCATCATCTCAGGCTGCATCATCATCCACATCACAAGCATCTTCTCAGTCTCAGACGTCTAACTCTTAGGGTGATTATGTCTATAATGATCTTCAAGGTGATTTTGATGATGATTTCTCGGGTTATGAGAGAATGGATTCTATATATATGGAGTTGATCAATGGAAAAGGGATTCATGATGCTAGTAATGAATTAGAGCTTTACTTGAAGGAAGCAGTAGATAATCCTCCTCTTTTACCAGGTGTAGAGTTTGATCTACTTAGTTGGTGGAGAATGCATACTCCAAAGTTTCCTGTTTTATCTGAGATTGCAAGAGATATGCTTGCAATGCAAGTGTCATCGGTTGCATCAGAGAGTGCATTTAGCACTAGTAATAGGATCCTGGACCCTTATAGGAGTTGTCTTACACATAATTCAATTGAGATTTTGTGCACAGAGCAGTAGTTGAAGAGTGAGATCAAATTCACTGGTAAAGGCATAATCTCCATTAAGGAGATGCTCACGGATATAGAGCTACAAGACAAGTTACAAAAAGGTATACTACTTCAACTTTGTATACTTGTATATTATAGTTTTCTTATTTTGATTTTATCTTCCTCGTTTTCTTATCGGAGTTTGTGTTAGGATAAGAAGCTACAAGTCTTCTCAGATGTTACCAGGTTTTACATTTCTTATTTCACACTATTTTTACATAATGTCTATTGGATTTCTTGTGTTTCTTATGTGCACTAACAAGTAACAACCATATGTCCGTTTTGTTTGTTTTGTAACAGGTTTCTTGAAGATGTTTGTTGCTATGAGAACAAGATTGTTGGTCTACTGCTTTGGTGAGTAGATTGATACAAGATAGGTCAATTCTCTCTTTTGGATTTTTTTGTCTCAAATCTTGTCTCTCTCTTTTGTTCTTTGGTTGTGTAAACTTAAAACACATATGTTCTTATTTGTTTTGGTATGGTAAGTTTGTCACATCCGAGAAATGAGTTTGTCAAATGGATTCTATAAACTTTTCTCCATGATTTGCATATCTTTGTTCCATTATTTGCATAAGTTTGGTCTGTAATTAACATGGAAAAAAGTTTGTTTTACGTTCTTTGCATAATTGAGGAGCTTAGGATATTCGGGTATTTCGGTTCTTTCGGTTCTTTACCCGAACCGAAATTTGTTTCAGGTCCTATTCAGATCCCCTATTTATGGATCCGAACCGATCCGAACCGAAAAAGTAGTTTGTTTCCATTCGGTTTTTTTTTTCCAGGAACCGAAGAACCGAAGATCCGAAGATCCAAACCGGAACCGAACCGGGGAACCGAACTGGGGAACCAAAAAGCCCAGGCCTAGTCATAACTCTCTGGTTATATCTCTGATTGAGACAATCTCATGTTTCCTGGAAAGCTGATACACAGGCCTTCACGTTGATGGGTGACTCGTCGTCTAATTCTTTCTGTATCTCCGGAAAAATGCCTCGAAATATGGCTGTTTGGATTGAAGGATGCTATTGCGGGTAGAATTTATATCTTGGAGAAGAATGGTCATAACTCTCTTTTTAGAATTCGGATTGAGGTGATCTCAGGTTATATGGAAAACTGAGAGACAGAACTTCGCANGTGATCTCAGGTTATATGGAAAACTGAGAGACAGAACTTCGCAACCATGGGTGGCTTGTCACACAATTCATTTTGGATCTCCGAGAAAACATCTCGAAAGGTGGCTGTTCGGATTGAAAGTGGCTGTTACGGCCAACTGGACCTGTTGGAAAAGATTGGCCGTAACTCTCTGCAAAAACTCGGATTGACGCGATATCAAGCCCTATGGAAAGCTGAGACGCAAACCTTTGCATCCATATGTGGCTCGTCACACAATTCTTTCTGGTTCTCCGTATATGAGCCTCAAAAGTGATGGTATAGAAAGGAGGAGAGGGTAGAAATTGAGGAGGAGGAAGAGGTGAGCTCATGGAGGAGGAGGGAGCTCTTAGGAGGCTTGGTGGTGATGCAGAGTCACCATGGAAAGAGAAAAAAAAGAGATGCTCGCCTAATTGAGAAAAATCAGAGATAGGAGTGAGGAAAAATTAGGAGCTCTTTTCCTTTTTTTTTTTTTAGTTTTGCCTGATTGGTTTTGCAATATTAACAACATCATAGGTCAAGTAGGTCTGCGCTCTCATGACATAACTCAGATCTTCCACAACGCACGACCCTTGTTCTTTATTGTGACAATATTGGTGCTACATACTTATATGCGAATTCGGTGCTACATACTTGGTCAATCAAACCAGCTTCGAGTCTCCCACATCAACACACACGAGATTGGTGTATCTAGTGTATCCTATTAGTTAGAGATCATAGCAAAGATCTCTCAACTAACTCATGTATTTATACACAACGTATGTGATCAATAGAAACACAGTTCACAATATCTTCGTGGCCTTAATCTTGCTCCTTGTTTGGAGCTCCTTCTCCTTTTGTTGTTTTCGTTTCTATGTTCTCTGTTTCAGCCTTTACTTTGAATACATCACTAAAACAAAAATATCCAGTTTTTTAATAGCCCTAGTCAAATAGGAATTTGCTCATTTGATTCAACAAGGGTGCACATGAGACAGCCAATGCTGTGAAAACAAACATAGAATGACAGTTACAGGATGAAGCAGTAGTTTATATAAACCCAAGGATGAACAAAAAAGCTCATTCCCACAGACTCAAGCTACAACAGTAAGAAACCGTTGAATAGGCATACCAGTATCTATCCCTTTAGCGATGGCGAGATTCCCTTGTTGAAGAATCCCTATCTTGCCTCAGGGAATTTTCTGAGTGCCTTCTTGAACCTTGTCCCTCCCTGTCCTTATGATCTCTTTCAGATCTTGCGCCCGATTCCTCCCTTTCATTTGTTCTGGATCTCTTACCCTCTCTTCTATAATCATTTTCAGCATTATGTCTTATAAATTCTGAATCATCACGCCGTCCTGATCCGTTGTGTTCCCTAGACCTTGGTCCCCTTTCCACTCTTTCTCTTTCTTTAGGGCGGTCATATGAGGCATCTCCATGAGCGCCAAAACTTGTACCATCCATTTTAAACCTGTCATGATCCCACCTGGAATGCCTATCCTCTTCATGACCCCAACCAGTATTTGCAGCTCTCTGTCCATACAAAAACAAATGAGAAGAACATGTACCTAGCGGATGAATCAAAATGATGTGATAGTCCTCTTACTTTTTCATCGTGGGAAAATTTGCAAGAATCTCCACGAGTACATTCTCCTCTCTGAAACGCTCTGCATACGCCCCGTGCCTCTCTCTTCTGCTGTTTCGTCTCTTCATCCTCCTCTTCATGCTTTTTGTATTCAGGACGATGGTCTACCCTAATGGTCCGCCCCAACACCTGAGCTCCATTCAAATTATCTGCAATTTGAAGATGAGAATGTAAGCAAAGTATTTCAAGTGATAACAAGTAAAGAAGCGAGAGAGTTTATGACTAACCAACAGCGAGAATGGTACTTCTTTGATCTTCATATGCTAGGAAAGCAAAACCCTTAGATTTGCCAGTTCCTTTATCTCGAATAAGATTGAGGTCAACGATTTCACCATATTGGGCGAAAATGGCGAGGAGATCACCCTCGTTGAGGTCGTAGGGTAAGAGTCCGATGTAGACATAGGCAGAATCTCTGTACTTGGCGTGCCATGAAGCCTCCTCCGAGATACCTAGTTCTGCTTCCTTTGCGTTTATGCTTTGAATCCGCTTCACCTGCGTCAATGGATTCATCCTCTCTGCCTTCGATTTGCTGCCCAGACCAAACCCTAAAAGACCTCGCTCAGCGGGTCGCTTTCTAATGACCCGAGATATTAAAATTTTCCCTAACCGACCTGAAATTCACGAACCGGATCAAAAATATATGCGAATTTGTTTTTTTCCAAATTCAAGATATGGCTAGACGCTAATGAGGTTGAGTTGGACCTAGCTATTAATAAAAAATTGGATATTAAACGGGGATTTTTTTTCATGTTTTATATGTAGGTATTCTATATTTATGAACAACAGTTACGAGAAATAACACCTACCATATATGATTTGCTTTAGGTTTAATGGTCCTCCTAACGCAAGTTCGAACCTACAAATGTCCTATTACTTCAATTTTTTCCTATTTTCGTTTAATGAGGTGCAAAAAGACAAAATTACCCTCGTCTTCAACCTCGATAAAGGGGACCTCTGCAACCCTAAATTCCGCCTCTATTATCATTTTTTCTGGTTATTTGCATTCTATGCTTCTTTTCCTTGTAAATTATGGACTACAATGATAGATCTAACCATAAACACTAGTTTCAAAATTCAAAACTCTCCAAAAACACAAAAATTCAAGTTTTCCAATTTTATAGCCGTTTAGGATGAATCGCAACGGACAAGCACCGACTAGCGATTATACGGATGCCTAATCGGCTAGGCGGCCGATTTTTAGAACAAGGGTTTTTTTCTAAATATCTCTGGTTCCAAATCCCTGGTATCCCTCTCTAATACCTTAATCTTCGTATGGTGGTCTACATTGGAGTCATTGAGACGAATTTTGATGGTGCTGGTGCACAACATGTCACTTTTGTCAGGGTCCGAGTTTGGTGGGATGTAGACACACCACTTTGATTCTAAAAGTTTTTTTTGGGGGGGGGGTGGTGAAGCCAGTATTTTGAAATCGAGATACGAAAAACTTCGTAATTTCTACAAATTTCTACACTATTTGTGGTCTTATAATTTATGACGAAGTGGATAGTCCAGTCAATACAAACCAGCCACTGAATCTCCCTCCTCCACCCTCTGACGATGATGAAGATGTTGATCACCCATCGAGCTTTGATAGACCTGCACACAAGCCTCTTTCTCCGTGTTCTGAGACAGATGGAAGACACTGATACAACGTCCCCTGAAACGGTGCCAAAGAATATAAGAATGGGTGAGGGCTCTTCATCGACCGCGGCTCCAACAACACTCTCTTGTGATGTTCATCGAGTGATAACTGTGGAAGAGAACCATGAATGTACTCAGAAGAGAAGATGGACCCAGACAGAGGTTTGTGAGATGCACAATTGGGTTCAACTACATACGAAGCATGCGTCTTCGTCTGCACCAACGCATACAAACCACAATCAAAGCGATCGATATGGTACGGTGGGCCAGAAGCCACCCGGGTCAGAATGAATACAACATTTTGGAACTGCAGGGGTGTTAAAGGGTCCTTGGTAGTTCGACGTCTAAAGGAGATGAAGAAGCAATTCTCTCCACACTTACTCTTTATGATTGAGACAAATAATGTGATGATGTTGTTCAAGATGTGGCTTCTCAATTGGATTATGATAATGTTTGTTGTGTTTCACCAATAAGCATTGGGGATGGGTTAACGTTAATGTGGATGAAGTCTGTTGTAATCGACTTTGTTTACCTTTATGCAATACTCATTAGATTGTAAGATAAATAATAAAGATTTATCTTTTTATTTCTCTTGCATTTATAGTCATCCTATTCGTAAATTTCGAAGTATACTATGAGAAAGACTTAAACAATTAGCTTTACAATGTAAAGAACCTTGGTTGATGTGTGGAGACTTTAAAATTTTTTGCATCCTTCTGAGATATAAGAAGGTACGATTCAAGAGATTTCAGTAACTGATTTCAGTAACATGGTTTCAACATGTTGTGTGACTGATCTTCTTTATTAAGGAAACAATATGACATGGCAAGGTAAAAGGCGTAAGTTTACATTGGAATGTTAGTTAGATAGGGATATGGCACATGATGAATGAAGTGTGATGGTTTCGTGATGTGATTAAAGTTGGGTGGTCTGGGCCTGATAATTCTAGCCCTCTTACACTTAATAATCGCATAACCCATTGTCAGAACAACACGCTAAACTCTGCATTTTTGACAAAAGATCTCCAAGCCAAGATTGATGAAGCTCAGCGACAACCGCCAACATCTTCACATACAATACACGACTTATGGTACTCTCTACTACAAGCTTATCGCAATGAAGAGGAATATTGGCAACACAAAATTCGCACTAAATGGCTCAAGCCTGGAGATCGAAATACCAAATTTTCCATGCGACAACCAAGAATCGTTGAGCCAGGAATCATGTGGTAACGACCAAAGGAGAACAAGGTGAAGATATTTGAGGGAATCAACATAATGGTCATAAAGCTGAACGATATTTTAAATATCTGTTTACTTCCTCTACTCCACCGAATCAGACTAGGGCTCTCGATGCTATCACTTATGTTGTGTCAGACCAAATGAATTTGGACATTACACGTGTATTTAGTCCTGAAAAAATCAGACTGGCTATGTTCTGTATTGGTGCCACAAAGGTGCCGGGGCCTGATGGTTTTACGGCTAAATTCTAACAAGAATATTGGGACATTGTCTCTCCTGCCATTATTGCTGAAATGAATCAATTCTCTGCGATGGGTGAATTTACTAACGGGATGAACCACACCAATTTATGTCTCATCCCCAAGATGGAAAGACCGGTTAACATGAAATATTTTAGACTCATCAATATGTGTAATGTCATCTTGATATGCTCAAATTTACCCTAAAAGCTAACTGCAAGAGCACAGTTAAT
>OVAP01002976.1:0-15017 GCA_900406295.1 Aurinia saxatilis
TATATATATATATATATATATATATATAAATATTTTTCTCTGGATAATACTAAAAGAAAAGTTTTTACAGAGTCAATGAAATACAGATCAAAGAAACAGAGCAAGTAAATTAAGACATGAAATGGGGTTTGTCTAAAAGCTTGCAGTCTTGTACTCTTGTTCGTAACGTTTGTTGACTCTATCTAAAAAAATGAGATTTTATTTTACAATCTCACAAACCCAAAAGAGTCACAGTATGAGATTTTCTGTTTTTTTTTTTCTTTTAAAAATGATTGGAGAATTTTTATTATTTATTAATAATATGTGATTAAAAATGATTGGACGATTAATATGTGCACTTAATTATATCAGGAAATAAAGTTGTTTTAACTAAAAATAGAAGATTTTTTTGTTTGCAAAAGCCGTTTGATCTGAGATATAGATAGTGGAGAGCGATTCTAAGATTTGCAGACGGATCAATCTGATAGAGTGATAAATTTGCGATCTTTACTTCAGACATCATCGATCAGTGATGTCTTCGGATCCCGACAAGATGATGTCCAAGGCCGACAAAATGTATTGATTCCTTCTTCCTCATCTCTTTTTTTTTCATGATCGGTCGGTGATATTACGATTAGAAAATTGGGTGTTTTAGGGCATTTTGGTGGGTTTTGTTGGGAAAAGACAAGAATCTAGGATGTCGTGTATTGTTGTTACTTAGAAACAGTTTGCTTTAAGTTTAAGAACGCTTGTTTATTTGATAGAATCAAGGAGACTCTTAATGTTCCAAGTCAAAATTAGGTATTTTCGAATTGGAAATGAGCCAAGCAATGTAACATTTGAACAAGGACTGAAAATTCATTCATTTTGGATTTTGATTTGATATGTGGAAACATCGTTTTAGCTTTTAAAAGGGTGTTGTTTTTGTGATCTCCTGAACCATCCTTTTAAGCATCTCCGGCTTTTTCATTTTGACACAGGACAAAACTCACGCTTACTAGATGGAGTGCTGATTGGAGAGGTGCTACTGAGTTGTATGAGCAAGCAGGTTAGTAATAAGTGTTTTAGTCTCCTCTAGTATGGCAGAATTATTATGTTTAAGAACTTGCTCCTTTTTTTCTTTTTTCTTTCACGAGTGCTAGTCTCTAAAAGCTTGGAAACTAGAAATGGTATAATGATGGGAGATTCTTTACATGCTGAACTCCTTTTCATTTGTAAACGACAGCAAATGGGTTCAGAGCATCAAGCAAATATGAGAAAGCCAAAGTGGCTCTTGAGAAAGCTTCAAAAGGACAGGAGATGCAAGCTTCGTATCCAAAATTACCCCTTTAAAGATTAAGATTTGCCGCTATTTATTTTAGTTGTATGCACATAGCATCCTGTGTAGTGTTTATCCTTGATGATATTCAATAGTCCGTGGGATGCTGCAAAGCATATGGAGTCTGCTGCTGCCCTAGCACAGAAGCTAAGTATTTGGAATGAAGTAGCTGATTTTTATCGGAAGGCGTCTGAGCTGTATGTTGAGTGTGGAAGGGCACAACCCGCATCAGATGCTCTTGGAAAGGCTGCCCGGTAAGTTTATATTGATACCTTTAATAAATTCAAGGAGTTGGATTTCATGAGTTGCATTTTATTGTATCTGACTATCTGTTGTCTAAGATCCTATTTAAACTCTGGTGTCTCTATGTGTTTCTGAGTGTGACTTCTCGACCGTGCTTCGATTTTCTTTGTTTCCATCTTCAATAAATCTATGTTTCAGTGCTTTGGAAGAGGTCAAACCAGAGGAAGCCATCCAACTATACACTGATGCTTGTGAAATTCTCGAAGAGGATGGGAGGGACCAAATGGCCTTTGATCTGTACCGTGCTTGTGCAAATGTCTTCATTAAGCTCGAGAAGTAAGTTCCTTATTTCGTAGAAATCACACGAGGTTAAAGGAATTAGTTAGTAGCGGTATCTTGGAACGTTTTGATCCATCTATTGGATATAAAATTTGATTGGCACACATATTAAAAACTGTAGGTTCGCAGATGCTGCAACCTTTTTCTTGAGACTGGGTGTAGCAGCTGATAAGTGTGATGCCACTAATAGCCAGTGTAAGGTATGAGTGTACAGCTTAGTGGTATCTGGTTCAACACTGATGCTCTCTTGAGTAGCGCAGACCGATTCTCTTGTATCCCTGACTCTTTAAAACCACTTATTTCAGGCCTATCTTAGTGCAATCATTCTATATCTGTATGGTCATGATTTGAAGCAAGCAGAAAAATGCTACAACGACTGTTCTCAGTGAGTATTTTCGTCTCTCTTTGTGCAGCGATTAGTTAGGTCAATGACTACTAATATCTGGACCATGTATGTTACCGCAAACAAGTAAAATGAACAGTTCAGCAAATATGGAAAGGTAACATCAATTTGTGTCTGAAATTCTTTTTTCTTTTTTTTTTTTTGTAGGATTGATGCTTTTCTGAAAAGTGATCAGAACCGAAGTGCCACTAGACTGCTTACAGCCTATAATGAAGGTGACATTGAAGAAATCAAGAAGGTGGCATGTTCAAGCACTATCTCAAATTTGGATAACTCGGTAATTCATTTGAATGATCTGCCTATTCCTAATCATATCTCTCTCTGTTTCTGAATATACTTGTTCTGCATTTCCTGGTTATTGTGAAATTTAGAAGACCGTTAGAAAGTTACATTAGACCAACAGAATCTAATATGGAGAAGTGTTTTGCTTGCAGATAATCAAGTTGGCTAGAAAGCTTCCCACTGGAGACGTTACTGCCGTTCAGATGAACACTAATGAAGATCTTGACGAGGATGATCTTACTTAAGGATTTCTCCTCTTTGTACAGATTCAGATCTCTATACTCTAAAAGTTTGTCGTTTTAGTCCAAACCACTGTGAATGGTATAAAAGGCTCGGAATTCAAATTTGTGCTTGTTTTTTATTTGATACACAAGCAAAAACACTCACGTTTGTCATATTTTAAAAGTAACATCTTCTGCTCAAAAGCGCTTTCCTTTCTTCAGTTAAAGCTGGTACAAAATTACGCAAATGAGCTAGAGAACAATGGTACATAGTAAATGGAATACGATCAATAGTCCTAAACCCTTTTTCAGTAAAGGTCTACAGACAAACAAAGTAACTCATTTTGTCTATACTTTTGTATCGCCTCTCTAGATTTTTCGCTGATACAGAATCACTGAACCCTAAACACATACCCAAGGAACAACAACAACACAGTCAACTTCCAGAGTGACTGTCTGTCTGCTTGATCATCATCAAGGACTTTTTTCCATCTTATCCACCAAAGAAGAGAGCTCCTCCTTGAGCTCTGTGTTACGTGCCTCACCACACAGAAGTCCATGCATCATTACTAGCTCTTCCGGTGTCGCCTTCTTCAACAGTCCACGCAGAAGCCTTGTGTCCCGATCCAAAGAGGGATCTGACGCCCCTTCTTTCTCTGCATCATCCTTTTCTCCTTCCTTTGTCAGTTCAACACCAAACACTTTTGCTGATCTTTGGCTCCAGTACTCCTCCAATTGATGCTTTGGATCAAGAGCCTCGACCACCTGTGCACAATGTTAACTTTTATCTCAGAAGAATGCTCATAGAGAAAATGAAAAGAAGACATGCGAATTTGGTCATGCAAATGAGTCAGGAATATGCTCAAGGGGAATGAAACAGAAGACTGGCGTTTCACATCCAGCAAACAGAAAAAGGAGGAACCTTTTCACAAGGAAGAAGATTCAGATAACATAGTTTTATGGCCAAGTATGAAAAAAATTAATTGTTTTACCTGAATAATGTGCGGTGAGAGAAACCCAAACATTTCAAGTCCATTAATGCTGTCCAAATGTACTAAAGAGGTCAAAGAGCTAACTGGTTGTTCACATTTCTTGATGATTTCAAGTTTGAGCCTTTGTATCACCATTTGCCAGCACTTCTCAGCTGATACATTTGAGAAATTCTCATTGGGGCTTTCTTCTACTGAGACCTGAAAAATATGCTGATGGATCAGTAACTACCTACCTTCATTTGTCATGATGATCACAGAGATTTTAGTTACTATTTAAACCACTACATAAATACTGTACCCTGAACAGTGGACCAAGAAGCCCTGCATCCAGAACCTCAGAAACGTAGTTCGTTAGTTTTGTTGGATCAAGCACGCTTAAGAACCTAACACGGCTCTTGAATCCTGTAAAACGAAATCAAAGGCAAAAGCCTTACGAGGCATAGACATTGCTAATGAACAATATTCATCCAAATTCTCAATTTATCTCACCTTTTGGGTATATGGCTTCCTTACTGTACCACAGCTTTTTAACAACAAGAGATCCAGACTTCAAAAGCTCAACAGACCGAATTAAGCCATTGGTTATAGAGTCTTGGTTCTTTCCTTCTATCTTAGGCGGGTCACTACACCCGACCTCTGAAACAGCATTGTGGTTTTGAGATTCAACCAAAATCTTCTTCTCGTCAGACTTACCTATCTCGCCAACTTTTACAACCGTGACAGCTGACTTATTAGTGATGCCATGTATGTGATTTCCTTCACTTTCATCGCCATGGTGATTCACATCTTGATCACCATCATTTTTCACATGAACTTCCTTGTTTATGACTGGGTCACTTTGTAAGCCCCCGGACACTAACTTTGAATTGTTTTGTTCTCGCTGCTGTACTATTGATGAACCGCGACTCTTTGAACTGGAGGTAGCTTTAAGGTCAGCGGCTTCTGTTGCTCTTGAATTCTGTGTAGGATTTTGGTCACAGCCTTTACGCGCCCATGCTTCTATAGCATCCGGATCCCCTTCTAGAGCTCTCACCAGTGACCTTAACTCATCCAAGGTGTGGCGGAGAAGGACAAATCTCTCCTTGCTTTCACATGAACACAGGTCCTTAGCATGGTTAAGACATGCAAATCGATTCGGGGAACACTTGCAGCTTGAAGCAGACATATGCAAGTCATAGAAGCACAAGAAGCACTCCCGTTCTCTCTTAATGTCAAAATCCCCCTCCATCTTTAGCAAGCTAAAACTATCCCGAAGGTGGTTCAGTCTTTCCTCCTCCATTTCTACCCGCTTCTGCTAACCTTAGCTATGTTAGTACCTTTGAAGGTGTTTCATTCAATATTATTAGCGATAAAGCCGATCAGTCCTCAATTTCTTCAGTTTAGAGTATGATTATCAATCTATGAAAACGTGACCTTTTATGTTTACTTGTTTCAGTATATATACGCATGCATTCATATATGAGTAGACAATAAAAAGAAAAAGCAAACCAGAATTACCTTGACTGCCTTCGTAAGCAATCCATCTTCACCACAGACCCTTTTCCATCTCAAAATCACAGGAGTCTTCTTCCTTGAAATTGCAAGCTCCCAGAGGGAATTGATAGCTGCCATAGCTGCTCCAAGAAGCAGTTTATCATGTGACAATGAACTCTTTCGTCGCTGCTTGCTATAGCCTTCCACTGCACTCTGTCCATGCATTAGCCAATCAACTGGTGCAACATTTACCGCTTCTGCACAGTTGAACCCACAATTGAACCCAGAGTGATAGGCCTTAGGGAATGTTAGAATGAATTCTCCACTGCGCTGAACAGCTCTATAGACAGGTACCCCCTCCTCCTTTAAAATTCGTGGAGATAACTGAGTCACCTGATTAAAACAAAAGGAGGCGAGTGTGAATGAGATACGTATTATCTTAACCATAAGACATCTCTCATCAGATTATCTCCTGAAGTACACATATAAGCAGTTCTAATCATTAAGCAAAGCTTGACATGAAAGAAGAACGGGAGAAGCTTTTTACCAGTTGATGTAGCAAGTCAGGCTGTTCTTCAAACAAATCTGGAAGAGACTTTTTCATTACGTTTTCAAAAGATGTGGCATGGTTTCCAGGGATCCCATACCAAACTTTTGGGTCACCCGTGTGTAAGTAGTTCAAGGAATAAAGATGATGATCTTCAACATGCTGTTTGAGACAAAGTAAGGTAGCAGAATAGCAGATGCTTAGTAAATAAATTCCAGAAAGCACAGGACAGATGCATCAATTCTATATGGTGACAAAGGGTTATTTCCTGTATGTGATGCAATTATCGATATCAGGCCCCTATAAAATTCTTCTACTTTTTAAAAGTTTCATGTATAGCTGAAAATTATATCCACTTAAATACTTCTTTCCAGGAAACATCATATAGATTTTTCATGAAAATTCATAGATAGATAAGAGCCTACCCTATAGAATTCGCACACACACACAAAAAGAGCCTACCCTAAAAGAATTGTAACTTACCCAACAAAAAGTTGAAAAGCACATTCCAACATAAAGCCATGGCACAATAACTCCTGAGATATCGCAGCTCTCAAAAGATAGAACAGATCCAGGTAGACGGGATAGATTATTTAGGTTCCAACCACATTTAGTGTACTGATCTTCTTCACTTTTAGCAGCACCTGGTGAATCCTTTGGGAACCCACTTCCAAATTTCTTTGTTTCCAAGTCAGCTCCATAGTACACCTTTCACAAGCCCAATAAAAAGAGTTAGCAAGTTAAAAGAACATAAGCAAAAGAAAATGCTGAAACCAAGTTCCACCAGAAGATTCTCATACTGATGTATGTACATACCTCCACTTCATCTGTTGCCTGCTCAACTATTCTCCAATATTCACCTTCGATGTCCTTAACCTTTGGTTTAAATTTCTTGTTTTCAGACGTTTTGGAGCCAGGTTTACCCTCTACTTGAAAATAAGATTCCCTAAAGCGTTCATCGTACTTCTGAAATTCCTCCAGGGTAAAATCTGGCCCGCTCTGGAAACCAAATCTTCCTTCAGGCTCAGGAGAGGAAGCAGCATCACAGTCTGAATCTTTTTTTCGTCTTGTAAATCCAATTTTAGAGATTCTTCTCCGTTTTCTCTTCTTGTTTGTAGTAGATTTCTGAATTGGTTCTCTATTTTGAAGCAAGTCAATCAGCTGAATCCGGGTTGGAAATTTAGATTTCTCCCATATTTTTTTCTCCTTCAGAGGGCAGGGAGGCCTCCACGCAACAGGGGGAACAATTCGACATATACCAAATGATTCTGCTTTACTTCGCAACTTTTCTATGTAAGCAAGTGGATCTTCAAAATCCTGACCATAGAGCATGAAAAAGAAGAACATTTCAAAATGATAAAATTTAAATTACCAAGACTGAACCGAAACTGCAATTAGAGTTTACAGAAGTACCTCATTAGTGGGGTAGAATATAGGAGCATCATCAACCGACGGCCTGCAAGATTCTGACGGATTCCACCTAGCAGTTACCTTAAGTACACAAGTAAACAACATCATTCAGGAATAAGATTCGTCTATTATTGGATAATCCGTCAAACAAAAAAATACTAAGAAACAGATCATTTATCCATAGGATTTCAGACGTGATTTGCTAAATTCTCAAGAGACAAAAAACTGTATTACTAAATTTCAAGAAAAAGCACTAAGAAACACTCTCAAGAACTCAGAACATGAGATTTTCAGAGGAAGATACTGATAAGCAACATCAAAACTAGAATTCGTTGGAATCAGACTCAAAACAGAAGTAGGCAAATACACAATTCATTGTTTAGCATCCATCACCATTGCCTAACACACACTTGCAAGACACTAAATGAACTGAAACAAGATATATCAAATCATATTTGCTTACTTTTGGACTGGGAGGACAAGAGTCAGATTCCATACTACTACTATCCCTTGTATCCGATTGTTTCTCCAAATCCTCCTGTGAAGAACACACAATTCCAAATTCAGAACAACAGCAACAGAGCTTATCTCCCTAAATCAAATCTATATAGCAAACATGCAAAATCAGAGGCTACAAGACAACAATAACACAATTAAGGATAAGAAGAGAGAACCACCTCCATGACCACAGACTCTGCCAGAGATGTAAGATGGTCCATACACAGTGAAACCTAAAACAAGAAAAAAGATCTGTTAAAAAACACAGTGCCGTTTCCGAAACCCTAAAAACCCAGAACACATAAGAGATTGGTCTGAACCAGAATCTAAAACCAACCCAGTAAACAAGAATCGCTTTAAAGTTTAAAAGATCGAACTTTACACAAACCCAACTCGAAATTAACTCATTTGGGTGACAAATTTCTCCAACCAACAAACCGGTAACACCTACTCTCTACCCAAAACATCTTCTCAGAGTAATAAAGAATCTTTAAATGCTATTAAAGCAGGAAGATGAGACTGTACCTTCGTGAAGGGGCCAAGATTCGGAACAAAGTGTTTTTGTTATGACACACAGATTTGAGTTGGAAGAAAGAAAATTTGTGTAACGTATATATGAGGTATAATATCTGTAGAAGGTTTTTTTTTTCTCTCTTTTAATAAAGAGAGTAAAGGAGGGGTTTTTATTAGGGCAACAATTACGAAGAAGCAATCTTGGAGTCTGATCTAAGAAATAGTATATCCACATGTAAAATATTAAGAAGCCACCAAATTGGTGATTTTTATCATTTTAATTTGTATAGGTAATAACACATAAAAACCATTTTTATAGCTTGTAAAACCAGATCATTATTCTTTGATTAATTCATTTTATGGTAGAAGTTTTACTAAAAGTTGACTAAAAAGAAAAATAAAATATGTGAAAGGTTTGTATTGAGTAGATGGTTTTGTATCTCTTGCTCTATATTAAAGAGTTATTTAATTAAGTGGGTTATTATATTAACAGAAAAAGGGTTAATGTTTATTGTTAATTTGACATTTAATGAAGACAAATCAATAAATGAGTAACTTTCATCACAAAAAGTTGTATGAGAACTTGTTGGATAGAGAGTTTTCTATAGTTGCTACTAGTTTCTAGTGATAGTGATGTGAAAAATTTGTGTAATGGTTTTTTTTTCTTCTCTACCAACAAAAGAGAGAGTTTTTATTAAAAGAGTCCAATCTTATAAATTTATCCCTCAGAAATATATATTAATATAGTTTCAGATACCAATAGACACATATTAAAGGGTAAAATCATTTTAATTTGTATGTAAGAACCACACAAAAACCATGTTTAATCCATATATACAAAGATAACAAAATTAAGAAGATTAATAAAGAGTTATTTAAAAAGTTGTATGGGAAACTCATTGGATAGAGAGTCCTATAGGTTGATTTATTACTAGTTTCTAGCGGTTGACATATTGATGTGGAAAAATTACTAGAATTATATATTTAGATAAATGGTATATATTTTCTGTATAATTTATAAAAAAGGTCATTTATAAAAAAAAATAAAAAATAAATGAAACTAGTTGGTTAGTACTAGTATATATGAAAGTGACAAAACAGAGCAGTACACTATGCAATCTCATAATCACTTGACCACACACAAAGCAAGCCACACACAACATGACATATTCACATGCTGATTCTTGGCTGCTAATATTCTAGGGGACGGCTTCTAGGGAGGACGGAGATGCAGTGGTGGATGATTTGTTAGAAATGATTAAGAGGCGAGAAATAGAGACGGCGGAGACAAGGATCATAAGAAGAACTCCCGCGAAGGCTGCGATGATTGCACCGCCGCCGTGATTACAAAAAGTGGCGAACCGGTCGCATATTTTGTTCCATTTAGCGTGTTTGTTCCCATTCTTTCCTAGCTCGGCCATGAATACCGCACCGTTTGCAGCCGCTGATACTAGAGTTGCATTTAACTAAGTCCATGCATATGAATTAATAGGATATCATAGTCCAAACGTTACTAATTTATGTATAATGTAGTAAATATGTGTTTACCATGTCGAGAATGGCGATAGAGAGGAGACGGAAACCTTTGTTTTCGAGTTTGCGGGTGAATATCTGAAGAGAAATCATCAACAAGTTGTGGAAACTCACCATTACATTAGCTATAACAAAGAACCTGTTACACATTTTTCATCAAGAATTAGTTGTAAATACTTTTAAATCAAACATCTTCATGCTTTCATATGAATTTGGAATCGCTTACACAAAAGCCGGTGTGTGCTGAAACTTAGCGGTTAAAGAGGCTTTAATAGGAGTAGTACCAATGGTGGCCACAACCAAAGTCTTTGTCTCTTTGTTTAGTGCCATTACAATGGCTGCAGCTAAAGTAGCCATGAATGCGAATAGTCTCAGTCCCAAGAGTAGTTTCCAGCTCTTTGTAGTTCCACCACCCAACATAATGTTCTCTCTACCCATTGTTTGATGTACTGAGGGATCAAGAGAAAAGTGAGGAAACTCTGTATTTATATCGAAGGAGTTTGTGTTTGGTCTTCTTGGGAGGTTTGGTCTGATCATCTACCTTTTAATGTTATCGGGAGGATTTTGATTAGGTCTAGGTTGTTGTGAAAAGCTGAATTCAAAAGTGAAGAAATAGATTTTCGAGACTTGTTTTAAGACAGTCTTATCTACCAAAGCTAAGTTCAGTGTGGACTTGTTCTTGTTCCATGAAGCAAGATTCTGATACACAGAAGAAAACAGATTTCAAACACAAAGCTCTTATTGTTTGGCTGATGTATCACATTGTCTCAATACATACATTAACAATGCCACAAAGGCAACAGAGTTTACAAGTCTAGAAACAGAATTGTTCGAGAGAAAAAACAAAAACTCATTTTGTTCAAACTTTGAATAAACCCAAAAAAATTCCCAACAAGAGATTTCTTGATTAAGCCTTTTTCTTGAGTTAAAATGGTGTCAGGAGACTATAAACAGATAGGTTCTCCGCGTATGTAATATGCACAAACCAGACGCAGGAATAGATGATGAAGAAGTTGATTTGATCTTTCAGATCATTCACTCTTGGTTATTTTTTATCGGTTGTCACTCCAACCACAACATTGCTCACCTGCAATTTTGTGTGTTTCAGTCACTTTGTCAAATCCTCTTTAAATGATATGTGAAGCCGTGAGAACACAGGAGGTAGTAGTACTTACCAATTTTCCACTTTCATCAACGGACATGGGGTTTTCTACAACGACAGTTTGGGTCTGAGAGGGTGGTGTTGACTGCTGCAAAATGGAAAAACAATGTAGAGAGTAAGTACAGTTTCCATTAGAATCGACAGAATTATTTTAAAAACTATGATTGGATAACTCACAGTGGATGTAGAGGGCATTGTCCCTGGAGCTGTACCATTTGGCCGGTTAGTTGAGAAAGGTACCCGTCCATTGCCCATCTGTGAATGAAAAACAAAAAATCATTAAAAAAATTCCTGCAGAAAGATCTTTATATGTAACTCAACCATGTCGAAGTGACTAAAAAAATATAGGTGTACTCACATTAACGTTAGTAACGAATTGGCAAACAGCGCATTTAACAGATGATGCACCGTAAGGGTACATGAGGGTCGTCCGACAATGACCACAACTGATATGCGCAACCTGATTGGAGGGCACTGTCCATTCCATAAATGCCAAGGAGTGGAGTTTCAGCAAATAAACGATCATAAGAAAAATGCATGCAGCAACATAAATACTGACGAAAGAAAGAAATCAGCAATATTCTCCTTAAGCAACAATGAATAAAAGAAATCATTCATCCAAATGACAACAACTTATAAGCTATTCAAAAGTTAGATCAAAAGAGACGGTAAAGTTACTATTAAATGCACAATTCCAACTCCAACAAGTAGGTACGTAGGCCACAGGGACCATCTAAAAACCTTCCTTTTCAAGTATTTTCAGCTACTATACAAATCCCAGCTATTTTAGATTCACATACACTTTGGGAAAAGTGGCCAGAAGTGAAAGTATCTCAACAGAACAAATGATGATCATACAAAAATGCACAGGACATAATATTCTACAGAACCAAAAGACCTTTGAAGCAATTCAAGAAGCTTAGATACTCAGATATGTTTATTTCACACAATTACAATACCTGGTACAAGGTTCAAAGTCTGACAGCAAGAGCATCTAACGCTATCTGCCCCACGAGTATACATAAGCATTGTTCGACAACCACCACAAATAATATGAGCCATATCTGTGATCAGAACCCAAGCAACCAAGTAAATCATACTTGTCAAACTAAATCTTTAAGCAAAGAACTCAATACCATGATGATGATGAGGAGGAGGAGGAGGTGGAGAATGAGGAACCATGTTGATAACGTTACATAAGGCACAACAAACATTGGTTGCTCCTCTAGGATAGAGCAATGTATTTCTACATCCATGACACACCAGCTGATCCTGCATATCTGCTACTATACATCCAAAACACACAATTACTTCAACAAAAGACTTCACCTTTACCATCTAATCAATAACATCAAAAGCAAATGTACCTGAATACAAAAAAAGGAGCTGACTTTGAAACCAAAACCCCCAAATCCAAACCCAAAAAACTTCTGCATCCAAATCAAAGAATTGGGTATAAAGATTACAAATTTATGAAAAAGATAAGATTTTTTTTGGGGGTTCTTGATCGTTACCGATTGGAGATGGAGAAGGGATTCGATTTCGAAAAATGGACAATAGATTTTGGATTTCTCTCTGTCCCCAAAATCTTGTTACCTTTGATTTATCTCTATCTCCTCTGTTTTTGGTAATTTTATTATTTTTATTTTGCTTTGACGCGTCAAGGCTTTTCTTTTTCTTCGTCAAAAACGCGCTTACTCTGCTCGTTTTTACATCGGTTTGATTATTGATTAGTTCTAATATTTTTCATGTTTATATTAATCAATATATTTTTTAAATTATTTTTTATGAAACAGATGAAGTATTGTTTTATTAAACTTAAACACATGTACTGTGGTCCTGTGGATGTGGAAGTTTGTGAAAGCCAACACTCATTGTTGTTTCAAACTCTTTCTCTTTGAAAAAGAAGACTTTTTCAATAATTTGTTCCACAAAAATAATTTTTATATATTTATCATTTTATTATTGTAGAATGTATTATTTTTATATTCAAATATTATCAGTTAAAATTTTCTGATTTACTCTTTATTATAAAAATCGATATATTTATTATAAATCATGTTTAAAAATAGACACATTTATATGTTATTTTGAAACGGAAAAAATATGTTAGGTATGATTTTTAAATTACTATATTAGGAAATTGACCTCATTATGTCATAGTGATCACTCTATCAAATTCTCGACTTATTTTAAGGAATTTGTGAGATTGAAAGCCCTTTTTTCTCTATCTTATATTGTTTATTTTTAAGCAGTAAAGCATGTAGTTTAACATAAAGCTTGAAATAAGCTGCATAAAATTAATGTGTTCTTCCGGTTTAAAATTTTCAAACCATTGTAGTATGTATGTGTATATAAGATAAATGAAAATGTTGTGATTGGTTAAATTAAAATGACATTTTCTCTCTATAGAAGAAAAATTAGATTTTTTATAAATTTTGTGTTTCTCAAGATATTATGTTAAAAGTGATGGCTTTGGAAATGGAATATTACAAACAGAAAAAGGAGGAAAAAAAAAACATGAATAGGAGGAGAGAAGATAATAAGTGATGTACATAGGTCGAATAAGACTGTAGTAACGATTCTGAGTGAATTATTGCAATCCCAAAAAGCACTATAAATACAGATTTAGAAACAACACATGTGTTTGGAGAGAATTGAGAGTGTGTGAGATCAGAAGATATGTCTTTAAGTAGGAGAGATCCTCTTTTGGTGGGAAGAGTTGTTGGAGATGTTATTGATCCTTTCACCAGATTGGTCTCTCTTAAGGTTACTTATGGCCAAAGAGAAGTAACCAACGGCTTGGATCTAAGGCCTACTCAAGTTCTCAACAAACCAACGGTCGTGATTGGAGGAGATGACCTCAGAAACTTCTACACCTTGGTTCTTATCTTCACTTTCACTTCCTTATTCAATTTTGCTTCACTATACTCCTCTCTCTCTTGATTGGTTTTTTGATACCCAAATTAAAAAGCCAATGAAACCATTAAATATTATATCCAATCCCAACTTAAGTGTTAAATAGTTTGGTGTTTTTTATTCTGTTTTAGCCTCTCATACCTTAATATTTTCTGCCAATTTATTGCATGCATAAATGTTTTGTGAATTGGGTTTTTGTAAATTTGTTCTATCTCTTGGATGTAAGCAAAAATTTGTTTTTATCTCTTACATGTATAATTTAGAAGGCATAAACCAATGGTTGAGTAAGTTAATATCGTAACTCTTCTTACTCTTTTGTTGATAAATTTAAGCTTCAAGTTTTTTTTTGTCCTGCCTCTTATCATTTTGTCAAACTTATCAAGTAGTTTTCCTCTGAGTTCGAATACTGTTTGGGAGGGGACCTTGAGTGATTGTAGAACTTTTTAGATAGTCGGATAATAGAAAACAACAAAGATTCAAGTGTTTTCTTTTTATTTCTTTGATATTTCACTGTCCATCATCTTATACATGATAGTTTAATTGGGTTTAATGAAGGTGATGGTGGATCCGGATGTACCAAGTCCAAGCAACCCTTACCTTCGAGAATATCTCCATTGGTTTGTATCATTTCTCCTTTAACTTTACTTAATTTTGGTGAATTTGATGAACTTATAAAAGCCTGAAACAACACAAAGAATGGAGCCAGTTAGAGATTATAATACCAAATATATGAATAGGTGAAATCCAAAAGAAAATGAAAATGTTTGGAAATATTCTATTAATTATAGATTTACGGTATGGCCACTTTCTAATTTCTTCTCACTTGGGGTCCTACTCGAGTGGCAGTCTTCTACTTATAGCTACAACTCTTGATAGTAAATCTTGATTCTTAAATGAACTACAACATATATGTGTAGACTTCGAAATTTAGAGATCCACATATTTCTCAAATATATGACACAAAAAAAAGAAGATATTTTTACTTATAATAGAAAGAGACATACAGAATCAACTTGCCACTTTAACCGTCTTACGTATATATATACACCCAATTAAATGTACTTTTAAATTTGACGTGATTTGCAGTCACATAAAGTAGTTCCTGCTTTAGAGTGTCATGTTATATCATAGCTAGTAGCAGTGTAGCACGCAACACCATTCTTTTTAACCCCCCCCCCCCCCCCC
>OVAP01002977.1:0-17818 GCA_900406295.1 Aurinia saxatilis
AAGATACTTGGGTTTAAAGTTAAGGTTTCAACGAGTCATAAGAGTAACACTCAATACATCTTTGGTAGCTTCACTTGGACTGATGGGACTCGAAATGTTACTATTCCTTTGTCTGTGAGGACTCGTGTTTAAAATCTTGGACAAAAGAAATATCCTCAATTTCGTCACAAATTGTTTTTGTACGATAATACAAATTTATAAATTGAGCCAGGAAGGTAGAGTAATCCAAAACCTTAGTTTAGATTCTCTCTTCGTATAAAACTTTCCTGTAGATTCTTCCATCAACACATGAAACAGAACAACATAAGTAAAGACAAGAACACAAAACCTCAATCAATAAAAGATTCTTGAAAACAAAAATAAAATGTTCCTCAATTTCTTCATAAATTGTTTTTCTATCATAATAAAAATTGTAACTTTATTGTTATGCTTGACTCTACCTGAAACCACATCAATAATAACAAACTGAGACTCAGATTCTCTTCTCTTCTCTCTCCACATGACAAGCAACTATATAACTCATGTGTTTTAACCAATTGCATAAACATGAAAGAAAAACTTAGTTTTTTGTCTGAAAATATATCTGGAAAAAAAAAAAGAATGGGTAGAGGAAGTAGGTTTCAAGAACCTGCTAGGATGAGCCGTAAGAGACAAGTAACAAAAGAGAAGGAAGAAGATGAAAGCTTCAAATCTCCAAATCTTGAAGCAGAGAGGCGTAGAAGAAAGAAATTACACGGTCGGCTTATGGCCTTACGGTCTCTTGTCCCAATTGTCACCAACGTAAATCAGCAAAATTTCCACCTTTCTTATTTGTTTGTGTTTTGGTGATGATTGTTGTGTTTTTCTTATTTTATTTATTTGTGTTTATTTGTTTTCTGTTTTCTTATTTATTTGTGTTTTGGTGATGATTGTTGTGTTATTCTTATTTTATTTTTCCAGATGACTAAAGCTAGTATTGTCGAAGATGCAATTACTTACATTGGAGAGCTTAAGGAGAAAGTTGAGAATTATACAGAGATGCTTCATGAGATGGAGAACGAACAAACTGATCATCAGATTGTGAAACCTGAGGATGAAACTATTGATTTGAAAAAAAAGATGAAGAAACTCGGAATCGAGGTTTCTCTCTTTGAGTTTATCTAATTGATTTATTTTATTTGTCTTCATTGTGTATTTTCTTTGTTTCACAGGAGGATGTGCAGTTGTGTACTACTGGGGAGAGGAAGTTTTGGTTAAAGATTACAACAGAGAAGAAAGATGGGATTTTTTCTAAATTCTTGGATGTTATGAGCTTTCTCGGGTTCGAGATTATCGACATTAGTCTAACTACTTCAAGTGGAGCCATGCTGATCTCTTCCTCTGTTCAGAATCTTCAAGGGTTCTGTGATAATGACACTGTTGACATTGAACAGACAGAGGAGTTTCTATTAGAAGTCATGAGAAGCAATCCATAAGATCAACTGCATGATTCAGTTCACAAGATCTACAAGTTTTAGATCGAATAAGATTTTTCATTGATTTACATTATAATTTCAGTTTAACAATATGATGATTGAGATGCTCTAGAATTGCTGTTAGAAGCTAATGAGCTTGTGAATATCTGTAAAATGTTCATGATGCTCAATACTATTAGAACCTGCTCTTTGATATAGAAGGTTCTTATGCTTTGAATGGCCTTTAAATGAGTAGGTTTGTTAAATGGGCCGATTCTTGGTTGATCATTCCGACCTACGTTTTTTTTTTATTGAAAAGTATAGTACTTTATGCTTATCTAAATATAGCATTACCGTTAACACTTTTGGCTTTGCCAACTCCACGTAATTATTAACTAACATTATGATCGATCTGATTATAAAATAATTCAAAGTTTACATCATGGAGTGAAAACGTTTTCCCAAGTTAAATCAACAATCTCCACATACTCTAGGAATTCTGGTCTCAAAATTTTGTGAACTCATACGACAAAAACTAGATTTGATTAGTATAAACTATAAAGACACAAAACCAGTAAGGTTGATTAGTTAATCAATTAGTTGGTTAATATATTTGTGTAAATTAGTAGTTGTAACCTAACTCACTACCGGTCTAATAAATGTTAATATATGTTATTGACTAGTATATTAATTAAAATGATTTGTTGAGTCAACCATATGACATGACATGAGCATCTGTGAATGTGATTATAGAAAATTTGGGGATCCTTCTAAAATTGAAACAAGATCAAACCTAACACTTCGAGTGGACGGTGTGACTTAATCCATATACACAAAAATAAACAATTTGAAAGTGATCTTATTTGGAGATCAAGGTCTATTATATCATATTCCATTACAATATATTTTCTTAGTGTTTCTTTCCTAATAGAAAATTATTGTAGAAACACACTATCGTTAGAGCCAAACTCAATATGTGTTGATCAACATCAGGTATTTAATTTATATGTTTTTTGGGGTCAGTTAGGTATTAATTAATTTTTGTTTTGTACTCCCTTCTATCCATAACTTTTAATTTGTCCACGAAGATTGATATTTTTAGCTTTTAGATTTAATTTATACTAATTAACTAGTCTTAATAAAATGTTTTTTTCCAAAATATTGATAGAGATATTTGAATTTAATTAAGTTTCATTAGTTGATAGTTATGAAATTTAGTTTACAATAGAAGATGGTACATACAATAATTATTTTCGCAACTTGCATAAAATTCTGAAAACATGTTTTCGTAAATATAGAGAGGTAAAAAAAACATTATTTCATCTTTAAATGAGTAACTGCCGTAACTTCTAAGTAACATTGACCGAATATAATATGGATGAAAATAATGAATGATTGTTTAAAGGGTAAAAATTGATTTGATTTATTATAGAATGAATATCCAGAAGAATTGTCACGTCTTCAAGTCTTTACAAAAGAAAATAAGAACAAGAATCTACATTTTTCAACCTCTCATCTTTTAAAAAGATTGAGAAGATAAGATATGTGAGGAGATCGCTTTTTTACATTTTGTTTGTAATTTTAATTAATATGGTGTTGAACTGAATTTGAATTCAGACGATGATACAAAACTATACTAGCACATATCACCAAAACTACAATGTCTTGATCGGTCCATAATCGAGGATGTAACAATAATATAATTTAATGAAACAAGTTTGAGCTAGAGAAAAACAGTAATTCCAGTACACAATTTGTTTGAAGTTTATCTTGTTATATGGAAGAAGGGGACAAAGAAGAACCGCATGTGGCTGGCTAAATGTGTGGACGTACGTGTATACAAAAGATTGTCCGTATGAATGGTCGTATGGACAAAAGAGGCCAACCAACTACCCTTTTGCAATGGATTTGGTAATGTTGACTTTCTTTTTTTTATATAATATCTTTCGAATATTTACGTTGTATGTACGTATTCATTTAATAGCGTGGAAACAAATATAATGTAGAAAAAAAGAAATGAGATAGTATATATTTATATTTATAGTACAACATGACGTCGTTATAAAAAAAGTTAAATTCATGTCAAAGGAATTTAAAATGATAAATTATATGAAATTTCATCTGTATGGCATGTATTTTCGAAATTATTATTTCCCAAAGAATCAATAAATACATCCTTTTCAAGAAAGAAAGAAAAGGGTGTGAGACGACCGATTAAGTAGAATTGAATAACAATTGAAATCTATTGATTTAGAAAATAGATTAATGTATGTTATGAAATTGAAATCGATAGACAATTATTTTTTATTCTCTTAGAAAAAAAATCAGAATTTTATGTTAAGTATAAAATAGTAAATGTATGTACCCTTCTAACTGTGAATTATTTTCTTAAAGTTGAATAATTGAACCGAAATCGAACCGAAAAATCAAATTCCCACCCTTATTGTGAACTAACTGAAATCTATTGATTTAGAATAACTGCACGATCATATTATTGTAAAATGAAATTGCAAGTTACATTGATTTATATAAAGCAAACTTGTAAACTCGATGAAAACTTTAAAGCTAAATACATAAATTACTTCAAAAAATTTCTCTAATCGCATTTTCATATTTTATGGTTTTCGATTAGTCAATCTAGATTGATTCGTTTTTCAGTTTTGTCAGTTTTTCAACCATCAAATTTATGTAATTAATTTCCATATTATAAAATCATACTTTGTTTATTCCATAAACCAACAAATATTGTTAAATACCTCAACAAACCTGTTAGTTATATTTACCATTATATATAGACGACTTTTTTTCTTTTCTTTTTTCAAATTTTATAGACGATTTAAATGATAAAATCTGATGACAAAAATGAAAAGCTTTATTTAAAGGATATTATATATATGAGTCTCTGTTCAGAATTCTTAACTTTTATAATTACAATACTTTCAGTTACAAACTCGCATGTACTATGAGTCTATGATCATGTTTTTTCTATATTAAAATTACAATTTAGGTTGATTAACAATCAGTGTCACCTCTAATTTGCTTGCTACCTAACTTCCTAGCGACGACGCTGCTAAGTGCTAACATTCCTTATTGTTGTCCCATTCACAATGACCAGCCAAAAAGAAGAGATTAGTTAGGAAAGTATTAGAGTATTGATAATATATAAAAACTCTTGCGACATTCTTTCTTTCTAAGATATATATTACAACTTAATTTGTTGTTTGACTAAAATCTCATCGCCACATATAAATACGAGCCCATCATCAACATCATTGCCTCATGCAAACTCCAACATTTCCAAGGAAATAGAAAGAAACAAACCTAAACCAAATAGCTTACGTAGCCAACAAGAAAATGACGGAAGAATTCGAGACCGCCGGATTTTGTACCAGAACATGGTGGAGCTCCTCCAATGGCATGTTCTCCGGCTACTCTATGCCACGTCCCACTGAAAATTCCATCAATATCAGCGGATTTGAATGGAACAACATTGATAGCCTCGATGCTAATACCTATAACGAGAGCCATCTTAATAGGAATTCCAATCTTGATTCTACCTCACAAAACTATGTTTCGAAAGAATCTAACATGTAAGTCTTTATATGTCTTATTCTGTGATGTAGCTTAATGATTTTGAAACTTAAGTCTTAATCATGTTTTTTTTTTTTTTTTTTTTTGCAGTCTTGATGAAGAAGAAAGATTCAATAAAATAAACAGTTTCTTGGAAAGATTATTCGATTCAAGTGAGCANTCAATAAAATAAACAGTTTCTTGGAAAGATTATTCGATTCAAGTGAGCAAGTATCGCTTCCTAACTATGTGAAACCAGAACTACTCGAAAGCTTTCCCTTCTTTGATGACATTTTCTTTGACGAACCAAGACCTGTATCAGTCTTTGATCACGAGATCGTAGACAAACCTAAGGAAGAAAGACAAGCCTGCAAGAGTCTAGTTACTTGCAAGGTACGTAAACGTAAACCTGACTCGTTACTTTTGTAAATAAAATTTCTTTCAAACTCATTTTTATGTTATGGTTAATATCAGAGAGCGAGTGAAAATATTGAAGAGCTGGAGGATATTGAGTCATTACCGTCACTCAAAAGGCCAAGACTTGAGACACCATCGCAGTTTCCTAGCTTTAGAGTTAGTAACAAAAATATTAATCCCAAAGATTAATTATCGCGATTATAACTGTTTAGTCAAAAACTAACCATAGCAAGACTAAGAAATATGTGGAGTCAAAGATCCTAATTACTAATCAAGTAACTTCGAATTAAACAAAGCTACATATGTTTGTGTTCTTTACTGATTAATTTTTGCCTAAATAATTGCATACAAAATTTATCTTCTGAATAGCATAGATCGACGCAAGAAATTATAATATTTCAAAGTAGTGCATTTTTAATAAAAAAATTAGTTTTTTCTAATGTATATTTCTTTATTTGTCTCACAAAAAAAAAACTATTTTCGATGATCAGGTTCGTCAAGAGAAACTCGGAGATCGAATCACCGCTCTTCAGCAGTTAGTTTCACCCTTTGGCAAGGTTTGTGTTCTTCATGATCTATTACTATAGTTTCTCAACTAATTAGTTCGCTAAGTAATTAGTAAGTTTAAATTATTTAAGCTTACGATTTTTCATATTATTTGTTTCTGATTATTTTCGCAGACAGACACTGCTTCTGTCCTCCATGATGCTATAGAGTACATCAAGTTTCTTCAAGAACAAATTACTGTAAGTTCAGATCCTCACAAAAATATTTAATTGTTAAATTAATGATTTTTTAACAATCTTTTCAAATTGAAATAGGTCTCATGTAATCCACACCTGAACTCTACAAAATCTGGTGAACAGAAGCAGGTACTTAAATTATTCTATGGTTAAACAACTCTTAAACAAAAAATCAATGAAGTAGTTTTCTTTTTGTTCTTTTGCTTATCATGATCATAAGATTCTTTCAATTCTAGTGTTCAGACAAATCACACAACAATACTCATGATCAAGATTCTAGTCGAAGGCTAGATCTCCGAAGCCGCGGTCTCTGTCTGATGTCGATTTCAAGTACTTTCTCTACCTCTCCGAGACATTTGGACTGTTCCAGTTTGTTGAATCTTCCATCTTGTGTAACACTGAATTAAAACTGTACTATGATAAGACTTATACCTAACAAAAAAAAATTATGGTATATGGTAAAACAAAAACATAACAGTACACTTACACATGGACTTTAAAGTGCTCTGCGTCCAATGTTAGGTTGGCTGTATAATTACAACGGTTAAGCTTTGTTCTAGTAATTAAGTACTCTATAGTTCAATGTTAATTTGATTACAAAATGTGATTGCCTACTCTCTTAAAAAAAAAATTGGGTGGTTTTGCAACTAATATTTTCAATTTCTTCGTTCTATTTAACATATTTATTTACTGTTCACATTCCCGCAATTATGCCAATCAAAACTGTAGCGTAAAGGTACAGAATGTTATGGATTTTGATAGAAAGATTTGTCAACTAAATTAGAATATTAATTAACATCTCTCCATTTAAGGAGAATTTTTCTACTAAAAATCATCACTATAATAATAAAGCAGCTGCTTTTGATGGTCCTCAAAGGACAAAACTCTGTTTTTGTTTTTTGTTTGTGTGTCCTCAAATCAAGGCATATGATTGAATAAGAAAACATAAAGCAGTCATCTTTAAGCAGCACTGTTTTCGAAGAAAGCATGAGTCAACAAAAAACCATTACCGAACTTTTTTTGGCGTCAAATGAAAATCAAATCATTGTAGCAAATTTAATTTTCTTCTTCCTTCTTCTTCTTCTTTCCCCAACAGAGACAATGTACTTTTTGTAAATAGCACGCCACAATTTTAATACAAAACCACCTATTTCGAGTACATGTTATCATAAAGGACAGTCACTGGTTTGTCCCAGTGACTATTGTAGTAAAAAAGACAGGTTTGTCTTGTGGAATCATTAGAGTTGTTAGGAAAAAGTAAAGACAAAAGAGAAAAAATTTGTGGACTTGATTTTCTTGAATCCATGAATGCATATACACAAACCAGAAAAGATCAATAAAGAAATTCTTTGAGTAATTGTATTTAAGAAACAATGATTTTCACTGTTTCTGCATATACCAACACAGTGATTCAACTAAAAAAACAGTAATTATATAAATTGGATGAACCTAAAATCAACCAAAGTGCTACTACTACTGCTCTTCATTTGAAATCATGGGAGAAGATGTTAGGCTTGATAACTTGAGATAATTCACTATCCAGAAACATTCTGTAATATGTTTCTGAATATTTACAACAAATGGATTCAACAAAGAAGGGACTAACTGCTTTTACAATACAATGCTTGAACCATTAAAGATTGAAAACGATTACATTTCTCTTGCGAATGAAACACTTTGAAGAAGACTTATATGTATGATCTTTTTATTTCTTTGATGTACAACAACAACAAAAAAAACCCCGTAAAACCGAAAAGCATTTGCATTTTGCTTTGTTGAAAACCTAATCCTTTTGTTTTGTTCTTCCTTTCTTTTGTACATGAACTACAAGAAGCGATTCCAACACAGCAAAACCTGAAACTTACCTCCATATCCGTACTAGATAAACAAAACCAAGACAACTATAGTCCTCAAAACCGCCACTGAATACAAAACCCGATTCCTTATAACTTCCACACTCCCATAATCAAGAATCCATTGGATTCCCAAGTAATGTATGGACTAAATCAGTAGCATTCCTCCTGATTTTCTCACTCTCATTATCCTCCAAACCAAAACATATCTCCACAACACCTTCTCTCTTAACCTCATCAACAATGTCTCTACTACAACAACACAAGCAATTGAGGATAAACAGCGAATACTGTATCCCTTTCAAACTCCCATTCCTCAAAACATTCACCAAAACCTCAACAAGCCCACTAACTCTACTCATCTCTTCTCTCCCTCCTCTACACTTAACCAAAAGCCCCAACACTTCCACTGCTCTCTCAAGCCCTGAGTCAGCTGCCTCAACCAATATAGGCACCGACCCGCAATCCACAACCCGTTTTCGATTGTCCGGAAATGAACAGAGAGCATAAAGAGCCGTAGCTGATTCCTTCCTCTCCCTATCATTCCCTTCCCTTAGAAGACACACAAGAGCAGAGATTGCATCAGGATAAGACCCAATCGTAGCTTTATTAACTTCCACAACAGCTAAACTCGTCAACAGAGTAGCAGCAACCGCTTTGCAATCCGGTGACCCGACTCTTAAAACAGCAACAATCCTTCTCACAACTCCATCAGCAACCAACCCAACTTTGTTCTCATCTTCTAAACTAAGATTCAAAAGCAAAGACAGAGACTTTTCTTGCAGAACCTGATCACAAGAGTCAACACACTCAAGCGCCGCACGAACAGCTCCCGACTCAGTGACTTTCCTCCGAACCAACGAGTCACGCTTCGTGAGACGAACAAGACGTGTCAAAGACTCGACCCTCGACTCGTAAGAAGACGATCGAGAGACGAGAGTGGAGATTAAAGATTGAGAGTAGTGTATTTCTTCTTCTTGATGATGAGTCTTCTTGTTGGCACGTGATGGAGTGACATGAGCGAAGTTGGAGATTAAGCTACGAAGGGCGTGATTAGGAATGAGAGAAGGGGTTTCGGACAAGGGTAGTTTAGAGATTGGACAAGTTCGATTGCCGGAATCAATCCAGCGTTGGATAGAGACACGGTCGAAAGTGTGACCTGATTGGATGATAACTGGGTCAGACATAATCTCGAGGGAGATCGGACACCTGAAATCGTTTGGTAAGTCGAATGCCATAGTTGCCAAGTTTGGTTCTTTTTGAGGTTTCGAAATGGGAAAGAGATAAGATTTAGAGACTGAGAGTGGGAGAGAAAGAAAGGGTTTTGTAAGAAGATTCTTGCAGGAGTTTGGTTTGCTTTTTCTTCGTCTTTGAAATTTAATAAAAGGAACAGAGAGGAGAGAGAGAGAGGGGCTCGTGGACCGTGAAGCTTTTTTTGCAGAAATGGCTTTTGGTTTTGAGATGACGAAATTGTCCTTTCTTGTTTTCGTGGTCGTCTGGAGGAGGGTATTTTGGGTACGGAGGATATCACCTGTTCTAGAGAGACTTTAGATTTTTTTTCTCATCGTAGAGTTTTGGGTGTTTTTTTCTAAAAGTCAAGAATTTAGGCACATCACATGATTCACGTCTCTTAATAAAAAGCATAGACTTTTTCTTTTTCAAACTAGGTTGGACAGGCTTCTCAGCATTTTGTATTTCTTCTTTTTTTCCTTCTAAGTATAGTTTTATTAACAATATCCAAGTATAGTAACAACTTCAAGGATTTTGGGTTCTTAGATATATCTAGGATTAAAAAAGGAATTTGATTCTAGTCAAGGATTTATAATTGTTTTGTTTTGATTGAATTTTATTATAACTTTTAATTCTTTTGTTGTAGACTCCGGAAGATATAATTGCGGCATCGTCTCCAACACCATATTGGTGTTGGTTTGACTAAAATATCACTAATGTTAAAGAAAAACAACATCAAAAGAAGTTTACAGGGAGAACAAGGGATTACATACCAAGAAAGTAAAACCCAAGACTTCTAAACCACAAAGAAAATAACAAAGATTCAAACTTTCTCATCCTAAAAAAAAAAAAAAAAAAAAAAAAAAAAAAAAAAANTTCTACGATACATAGGATTGAATTCTAAAATTATTTTTCACACTTTGAGAGAGGAGAGTGGCACTTTTGTTGGCTCGTAGAGTAACAGATTCTATACATCAAGGCTTGAAATTACTGAGTAGATTAGCTAAAGCCAAACTTCGAATAAAAGGGAAGCGCTGTCTTTCTGTTTGAGGATTGCATTGAACAGGCTCCTAGTTTGAGTAGCTACTGTTCTGTTGAGTAACTTAAAATCTGATATATATTATGTAGGTTAACCATCTGTATCTTGTAAAATACGAAAAAAAAAAATTCTTATTTTTTTAACTATAAGATTATATCCCACATCGAGAATTGGAATGGATCACTAGTAATATATAAGTAGATTGGGTCTCTCCACTAATTGTCAATTGACTTTTAGTTGAGAGACCCAATCTGCTTATATATTACTTATGATCCGATCCAATTTCCGATGTGGGATATAATCCCTAATACTCCCCCTAGAGATGATGGTTATTTAACCATTAATTTCGGTATGCTCGAGCAAAGATCGATGGACCGATTTAACATGGTATGCTTGGAAGCCCATGAAACTTAACATGGTATCAGAGCCCATTAAGCCCAAACGGGCATAACCGATCGACACTATCCAACCCAATCCATTATCGATCTGACCCAAATCGGTCCATAGATCCTTGCCCGAACGTACCGAGATTAATGGTCAAATAACCATCATCTCGAGTGGGCGTATTAGGGATTATATCCCACATCGGAAGTTGGAAAGGATCATTAGTAATATATAAGTAGATTGGGTCTCTCCACTAATTGTCCATTGGCTTTTAGTTGGAAGCTCATGAGCTTAACATACAGGGCCGGCTCGAGAAAAAAAATGGGGGTCTTCTTAAAAAAATGGGGGCCTTCTTGTTGAAATTCCAAAAAAAATCTAGGGTAAATTAGTTTCCAATTGAATTTGAACCATAAAATAAACATAGACATGGATTATTACAAAACATACCTTTCATTACTGTTTAGATTCAAAACATACCTTTCATAACTGTTTAGATTCAATACAATAGTGGCTGTTGGAGAACTAGGTTACAAAGTAGAAGAAGAAAAGAAGAAACTAAGGAAAAAGATTTTGTTTTTTATTTTGCTGTGAATAGTAACCCATTTTTTGGCTGTGAACAGTACCCAAAAAAATTTATGTAAAGAAACAGGGGCTCAAGAGAAATCATTCAGGGCTCAGACCCGGCCTTGTAATGTGGGTTTTGAGGTGTATATTCTAGGTTTGTAAGATGATTGATTAACACATGATTAATAAAAAAACCTCCCCTCTTCACGTTTTCTTTAAAGTTATCGCTTTTGTTTCACAACACTAACCCTATGACTAACAATACTCTCTAAAGCTCAAGAAGATACAAATTGAACATCATCCAAGGAGATAACCTCTCAAAAATCCCAACAACTATGAAGTCTAACTATACCAGTTTTATCCCTTAAAACCTATGATCATCAACATGTCTTAGTTTGTTTACACTTCGACCAAGACAAGACAAGTGGTTTCAACTAATTCTTGCCTTTCAAATTCTCCATGTCCTTATAAACATGTAATGAATGGTATACTTCTTGAGCCAAATTAAAAAATAATTCATACAATTATTTGTAATATTCTGGATAATCTCCTAACTTCAGAACCTTCTCCAGTGTTAATAAGTTTCTATCCTTCAAAAAATCGTCCAAAATATCTAACAAAACCTTTTTCTGTAATGTCGGTATATGATACATAAGTTTTAACACTAGTATTTAACTGTAAGTGCACAAAAAATGTGTTGTGATATTTAGGGATCAAATCCACGAAGACCAAATAACCAAACAACTCATTTTAAAATTTTAAATCAAGCTAAGATAGATTAAATTCAAGTAACTAATTAAAACAGTAAACATGGAAATTATCAGGGATATAAATTAATTAAAACAAATGTTAGGCCTTTAATAAGTTGTCTATTTCATAAATTAAAAAGACCTAGACAACTAACACCTATCGACGTAGTAGTAAAGGATTGAATCCACAAGTCTCAGGTGTACACTGTAATCTACTAAATTATTTAATCTAGCTAAGATGATCAATGATTGGGTTTTTGGGTTTTGTTTTCTGATTTTTCTGTGGGTTTAAATCAATGTTAATAAAATGCTAGACCTAGGGCGATGGATTGTACTGAAATTAACTGGATGTTTATTCAGGTCCTATTTAAAAACTTCAACTCAAATATAATTCTAAATTGGTCCACTTTCGTGATACCAATTACTCTCTTAACAATTTAAATGCCTAAACTTTCATTTGAATTTAAGAGAGCTAGAGAGATTTGATAAGTTCACAACTTGCCTTAGCATCAACTTTCGTTGGCTAAGGACAATCTGCTATCCTAAATGATGTTTCAAGAATCCTATTACACTTTCGTTTAATAGAAAATCCTATAAACAAAAACTAGGTGATCAAACTAGTTTTAGCATTATAACATCATAAGGAGGAAGCTATTCTATAAAATTACCTATTTACATCCAGTTTATATCCTAACAATCCATGATTCCCCTAGAATCTAACAATCTAACTACTCACACATGAATGAAGTGACAATTAAACAAGATGTAATGGTAAACATGATCAAGAATAAGAATAACTGAATAATACTTGATTAAAAACGAAAATTGTAAAAGACGAGGTTTAAGAACACTTATCAACAATGGTATATGACTGAAATGAAAGCAAATAAGTGAGTCTTCAAGAGTCTCCTAGAAACAACAACCAAAATCTTCAAGAAATGAAGAACAAAAGAGTTTTTAAAACTAAAGGAGATGAATCTATCAAGGGAGGCTGTTCTGGAGGCAGAGAGGGTGTAAAAGTAGGTCAGGATCGTGCATAATGAAGGAGAAATCCTTTTTGTATCGACAAAAAACGCGTTGATTTTTCTTTCCATTTTTGCATTCGGCAGGTCTGGAACGATTGTTCCTAGAATGGTACGATCCTTCTGAGTGGAACGATCGTTCTGCTCTCAAATGTGTGGAACGATCGTTCCAAACTCGGAACGATCGTTCTGATCTCATTTCTCCATTACGTGCATCATTCTTCTTCATATCCCGCTCATTTGTATCCTATTCAAGTTCTCAAGCCTTTGCTCCATTATTCCATGACCTAGACCTGGAAAAAAAAAACTCAAAAGACTAAAAAAATACTAAGAAAACAAGAGTTAAAATGTGTAAAAAACACAATACATCAGCCTTGGAAACTTCTTTAGGAAGAATCCAAACCGTAGCTTAATCTGTCTGAAAGTTGAGCGACACCAATGATGGTGTCGTTGGACACCAATCGTAAAATCAGACACCAAATCCTAATTCTTGAACATGAATAAATAATCAAGCAAACCAACTATTGTTGTGAATACTATCTTAATTGTAATATCTAGCAAACCAAATCCTTTTAGGAATCCTAGATAATTAAACTAGCAACCACAATCAATTCAATTGTTAAGTTTCCTAAACCAAATCTCTTCACGAATAGGAAAATGCTTTTAAGATTTATTCCAATAATTACTAATGCTCTTGCATCTAATAATTAACCTAAGATCTAACTCAAAGTGGCCAATCAATGAACTAACACTAAGCACAATCTAGAAGAAGAACTGATGTGGTCATCAGACCAGTAGCTACCGGAGCTCTATCAAAAGTGCCACACAAGCCGCATAGAACTCGACAAGGACACATGTTCCTTTATTGCAGAATACCGACTCAAAAAGTAGATTAAAATCATCAAAATACATGGAAGAAATTCTCATCTTATCTAGAGAATACCAAGATTTGAATCAACCCTAACGGAGCTCAGACTAAGGAGATATTCATCTTACAAATCAGGTGTTTCTACACTTATCCGATTTGGACATGCTTGCACTGTTTGGAGGAATTAGGTTTATAGATTTCTGACTCAAAAGAGGTACTCAGAAAATTGGATTCACAACTATACTGGTTCAGATGTTCAAGTTATGAATTTAAAAGGAGTTTCTCACACAAGAGATAAGGCAGGTGTGGGACACTCCAAGCATATCTATGGCGACCAGGATACATTCTTATTCAACTAGAATATTTAAAAGGAGTGGGTAGCTCTAACAAAATACACAAGATCTAGTGGAGATACACATGGACCGACTTTCCGTATTCGGACCCGAGCACATTCAACATGTTCACATGTGGTGTCATAACTCTCCAACGGCTATATTTTTGCTACAGCTACGAAATGAGCAAGGATTCAATGAACATGGATGTCCATTCACATCATTTCTTCATGCCAAATCTCTCAAGACTCAAGTGTACTTTAAGTTTCCGTATTTTGCCCGATTTGCTCATAATGGTCCAACAGCTAGTTTTTATTTAATTCTATGATTTCTTTCTCATTTCTATCTTTTTAGAACATTATTGTACTCATGTAAGATCTCTATACAAATCTCATTTCGTCCTTTGTAGGAAGCACCGTTGATCATTGAAAGTAATAGAAATCCTTTTCTCGTTTCACAAAGTTTCGAGTTTCTTTGTGTTATTTGTTCTTTAGTCTTAACTGTGTGATTCATTTAGAACTATTAAAACCTATGGATTAGGCTTGTTGAGTGATTCAACATCCTTTTTCGTCCCAGTGATTGATCGAGTCAATCTTCTATCACCATTTATGTCTCGACTTCACCCCACATTCCTCTTTCTTAAGCTTGGAATCTCTTGATCATTGAGTGATATTAAGTTGGAGTGATCCCAATCTTATATCAAGAACTAATGGTGATTTCCGAAGCTTATATTTATGACTAATATAATTTCATCAACCCTAGAAGAACCCTCAACCTAACAAGGAAACTACTCACAATCAATTCATCATGAAATAATTGAATAGCATAAAAATAGATATCAAATATAATAAATAAAAAGGATTTAGAAAATCTTCTCCCTAAAACTCTCTTTGGTATCTAATTTAAGTATGAACATAAACAATGGCTAAAACCTTGTATTTTTAAGGTTCTAGACGAGTTTTGAATAAGGTAAATTACTAAAACCAATTTTCCAAAAGTTATTATGAAAAATTGTTTGGGTTTCAAAAATAGGAAAATTGGCTGAAAACGTCATGGTTCGTTCGACATTGTGATATGAACATTTCCATTTTCTTTGTTTGCCTTTTCCTTCTTTTCAAACTTTGATCCTTTTGCTACAAAATTAATCCATAATTCACCAAATGCTCCAAACTTGTCCAATGACCTAAAATGATTCACTTGACTCCAATAATAATAATAATAATAATAATAATAATAATAATAATAATAATAATAATAATAATAATAATAATAATAATAATAATAATAATAATAATAATAATAAGACTCGATAATATATATAAATGTATAATATCATGGTATAAAAACCTGTAAAAACCATAATATATCAGTATATACATCCTAAGCTCAAGATAAAGTAAATAAGGGAGGTTAGATTAAAATTAGTTATCATCATAACCTGACAATGGGAATGGTGTGTTTGATAGACCCCAAATCATTCTAGCAGCTGAACAAGTAAATAATACATGATTTATGTCTTCTCCTTCTTGACCGCATGATTGATATCTAGAATCAACCTTGATACCTCTTATTTGTAACTTCTCTCCATAACTGGTAAAGCTTCGGATAATACCCTCCACATGAAATTCTGAATCTTCTTAGGTATTTGTAGATTCCATATTTGTTGTTTCAGGGGGTTAAGAGAAGGAAGGGTTTCAGTTGCTTGACTCATATATATGTTTTCTGAGCATTAGCTAACCAGAATCATGACTTAACAATGTAAGCTTGTGACTTGTTGTAATTTCAAACCCATAATCATTTCACTGAAGTCACATGTTTTATCTTCAGGATCAGAGAAATATCACCAGGAAAAAAATGATGATTAAGAAGCTCTGGTTTCCAACCCGTATGAGGAAGATCTAAAAGATCACTGACTTCAGGGTAGATAAAAAAATAATTCTTTTTCTTCAGATTATCTCTAGCAAAACTTAACATCTGAACCTTATAACCAAAACATTTTGGAAGACCTAAATAGCAACATGTAACACTTGTATGTTCATCAACTTAAGCGTCAAAAGTAATTGCCGATTTGTCAAGATTAATCTTTGGCATGTGACTCTATTGTCTAAGCATCCTACAATATATTAATAGAGAAATGCTTTAAGTTGTTTTTATCCACATGTTACTCACAGATATAAAGTTGGCTAATAAACTATGACGTGGACTTAAAAAATTATTTTAGAAAATAATTCTTTTAGGGATTGTTGTGAGAAAGCTAGGTTTTGTGGTGAATCCCAAATCGTAGTTTGTGTTTGTTAAAATCCATCATGCAAAGAATGAAATTTGTTCTTCACTGATTTTCAATGGGGTCTCTCTTTTCAATTTTTCAAAACAGTTAAGACTTGAGCTTAGTTGTTTTTTGGGTTTCAAACCACTTTTTAAGGATGAATTATGGGTTTTCTTTTAGTATTTTGGGTCGATGATTGATGGTTCCAATTAATTGACTATGTATGCGACGTTGTGCTTTTAATTATAGATGAAAAAAAAATTCAGAATAGTTAATTGTGACTATATTGTTTGCGAGATTTTTTATCAATTCGTGTTTTGTACAGTTTATTATTATGACCAAGAAGAAGAAGAAAGAGAGACACACATACATGTTATGTTTCGAGAGTTAGATTGTTCTGAAAACTAATGTATTAGTCTTGATTCTCAAGATTTTGGTTGATCTTTAGCAAGCATTAAGTGGTATGAGTCATATATCGTTTGGTGACGAAGAGGATTTGTCTCCTAAAAAGCCTATTACGTTAGCGAAACAACGAGAACTGAGTGGAACAATGGAGAGTGAAACAGATACGAAGCTTAAGACACAACTCTTTGATGCTAAGTATAAAGAGATCAATGGACACAACATCTTTGCACTACTGCCTGAGATACAACCTCGGTCTGGAACAACTCGAGCTTTGGCTTTAAAAGACAACTTCAACCTCGGTTCTCCAATCGTAAGACCTTCTTAATCTCGGATTTCCTGACATCTAATCCAAGTAACTATCATGTTAATGCTCTCACTATATTGTTCTGCAGCCTGAAGAAGACTGCAGATGTGTACTATATTTGCAGATAGTAAAGTAGAGGCAAGAGACTATCTAGGCGGTGTCCGTAAACCACCAGGTGGTGAGACAAGCATTGCACCACTTGTCTAAAACACTCTCTCTTTTCCGATTACAATATTAACTATCTGAAAACCGTGATTGATCGTTGTGTGTTATTGTGTCAAATCCCCAAACACTTCAGCTCAGAGTGTGATTTGTATTATGCAGTTTCACTAGTTATGGTCATTATTATTGTGTTTTGAAGCCGTTAGGGCTTCTCTCTAATGTATCTCCTGTAATACTAAAACAAGTTCAAGCTTAAAACTTTTCGGAGATTATTTGTTATCAGTATTCTTAGTTACTAGACTGAGGATATTGCTTGGATTAGAAGCAAAAAGATTTTGTTTCCGGGTCTGTCAAAAATTTGTAGTAGGTGTTGATATGTTGCATTTTAGACTGTTTTCATGGTTGTTTTACATTCATTTAGTATAATTTTTGCCTCATTTGTTGATAGTTTGCCTTGCATTTAGTTACATTATGCAT
>OVAP01002978.1:1015-11503 GCA_900406295.1 Aurinia saxatilis
TTTTTTTTTTTTTTTTTTTTTTTTTTTTGAATCAGTATGTAAATATCTTGCCGATGTTGTGGAGATATTCATGAATCTCTTCTCCTTTGATTTCAGGATCGCCATGAATCTTTGTTTCTTTGACGAGAATGAATCTTTGAAGAACAATGGAGATCAAGGGAATGAATCTTGTTTCTTTATCTACTGATTCTCATCTACTGATTTGTGATTTGCTTCTCTCTCATTTTGTTTCTCTCTCGCTTCGTTTCTTCTCGCCTCTCACCACCACTGCTTTCGAATTACATTGTGTATGGAATTCTCACACTACTCGCCTCTCATAACTGGTTTCGTGTTTTTGCAATATTTGATTAGCGAATCAGATTATCCGTAGAGCTGATGATGTTGATGTGGTGTCTTTGTAATGTTAGGGTTTTTATTTTTGTCTCATCTGTTACGGGTTTCTTCAATTTTTTTGTTTTCTCCTGATTGAAGATTTCAAAGTGATTCTCTAAAGATGTCCTTTTTTGTGTTTGTCTCAATTGTGAGTGTGTTCATAGATTGACTTGATGTGAGATATAAGATGATGGAGGTCAAATTGTGGAATAACAAGTGCTAAATAGATATGTAGGAGAATTTTGCAGAGCTTTTTGCTATCATCAAAGCCACATAAAAGCTTATATTCAAGACCTAATTGGTTGCTACTGGTGGAAGTATGTAGATAGTGTTTATGAATAGATTGAGTTGAATGGTATGGGTTTAATTTTTAAGAGTTGTTGCTGAAAACTGAGATTCGACTTTTAAAAAATCAGATTAAGGTTTTGTGTATATCTCTATGTCTCAGCTGTAAAATTTACACGGTCTTAAGAGCATATGATGATGTTGCATAAAAGCTTGATACTTTTTTCAGTTAACAATATGCATAGTTTTTACATGTGTGGTAGTTGTTAGAAATGGGGAGTTTTATGGAGGTGGGTGAACTCATGTAAGAGCTTCAAGTTAGTCTCTTTTACTAACTGCTTTGTCATCATTTTGGTTGTGCAGGCAGGCTGGAACTCTGGCCATTGACTCACTTGGTTACATATGGTGCAATTTCTGTAGAACAAAGGCTCTTTTTTTTGTATGGATTTGTATTGAAATCATTTAGGTCACTATATTGTCAACGTGAATCTTCCTTCATCAGTTAGTAATAGAAATCATTTGTAACATATCATAGTCTGTGATTATGTTAAATAAGATAGAAAACTTGATCAACCAAGAATTTGGTAATTAGGAACACATCAACTAATATATGTTAAATTTGTGCGTATGTTCTATTAACATCTTTTTTTCTTTTAAAAAGCATATACTAATCATATCACATGCAGTAAATTATGAAATTATCAACATAAATTACATAATATTTAGTTTAACGTAAATTATGTGATTAATATTGTTATATTTAATTAAACTATACATTAGAAATCATAATAAATATTGTTTATTGATGTTACTTGATACTTAAGTATAAGAACTAAATACCAATCAAATAAAATGATATTTAGATTACAGAAAATCTCGTGAATACACAACATTTCATTCAATTAATTATTTTTATTCGGCAAACATGATCATTGTATTCATTTTGTTTATGCTGCTTGATATTCAAGTCAAATTAGATCATCAAAATTTATAAACGAATATTATTAATTTCCTAAAATGTGAAATTACCTGCAACAACCCATATAAACAGTCTAATTACTTAGGAATTATTGCTGATTAACTGAATTTATGGGCCTACGAATGAGCACTTTCTAATTACTGAAATTAATCATATAGGGTAGTATAAATATTACATTACATAATCTGATTAAGGAATGTATATGATTTACCATTAAATCAGTTCTATATAAATATGTTGGTAGTTGCAATATACTTATAATATAAATCAAAGATTTAATGAAATTAATCAATCAAACCGCAGTTAATCATTTAATGTGTAATATATTTCAGCTGGCCGAATTATAGGCATTAATTATTCACTGATATATTCAATCAAATACACTGATATAATCAATCAAACTTAATTCTTTCCCACTAATATGTCCATGATCAGAAAATTTATAAGACACGTAAAAGGAAATTAAATTCATAGGTAAGGAATGAATTAATTGTATGGATATATAGCAAATTCGTTTCTCTCCTAAAATAATTAAAACCTTCCATTATGTAAAGATTGATGATATTGTGAATTAATTTAAAAGATTCGCAAACATTTTTACTCTCATTGTGTTGAAACAACCATTTGTCTTCAGTAAATAACATAATTAAGAAATACAAGGTTTTTAAATATTTCGAAGACCTTTACTTTCGGCGTTATTTTTTTGGTCTTATACATAAAACTGAATATGAAATCAAGCACACAATCTCTTGAAGATCCTCCAAAAATCCCTCGACCCAAATCACATATGTATTTTAATTTTTTGTACATTTTATTCATTAGCTTTTGTAAATAGGATGTTAACAAAACAAAGTTCAAAACAAATCGAATACATTCGAGCCCGCACCTTGTGCACTTACGTTTTTGTTCTTTATTTTCTTTCATAATACCACAAAACAAAGTTTAACATGTTTTTATCGGTTACATTCGAGCCCGCACAGGGTGCGGGCCAGTATCCTAGTTAAGATTAACCTCAAACTAATATTAGCTAACATAATCACAAATTAGGCCACAAATTTATTAACACTACCAATAGAATTTATAATTCTATATTTTGTAGCAAATTTGTGACGTTTAGTAGCTAATTTGTTACAAAATTGTTACAAACTTTCAGCTGTAGGTTATTTACTTCAAAATTGTTACAAACGTTCAGTTGTGGATAAATTGTTTCAATTATTTACAAAATATTTGTGACAAATGTATAAAAAAGAAATTTGTTAGAAAATTTTGTCTCATTCTAAGAACATAAGATTAAAAAGTAAAAAGACATTATTGAAAGTACAAAATGAAAAAAAAAATATGTGTCCATATATAGGGTATTACAATACGTACATAAATTTTGATATATGCATACATACGTTTATTTAAAATAAATTTTTCACTTTTAACCTCATAAAAATTCTATCAAAACTGTTTAGTTTGGTATACTTTATTTTCTTCATATTCACCTTATTAAACATTATGTTAATAATCATGATTATCATAACAAAATGGATGTTTATAGCCTACTTGATTATTCATATGTAAATGATTTGTAGTCAAAGTTTAGTATTGGTAAAAAATCGTGGACCTTATTTTTGGTATTAATGATGTATATAGTTGTAAGAAAACAATTTATATAACAATACTTTTTTGGTATTGTTATATAATTTATATAACAATGCTTTTAAAATTATATAATTGTAAGAAAACAATTATCACATATAAAACTCTTTAATTAAGGTAAAACTCTTTCTACTACTGTTTCACCCTCAAATATGTCACTGTTCTATCTCAAATATTTGTCAGTCAATTGTAGGCTTCTTCATAATCAATTGAATATGAAAGGTCAATATTGTGACTCCTAGTTACAACCCAGTTCTTATTATCCTCTAAGCAACCAAAGCACACGTGGTTGCAAAAAATGGCTTTAGAAACTTAGAGCGTCAGTTGGCTCCTCATCCCATTCTAAAACGACAAAGTCAGTGGTTGGAAAATAAAAATATTCCAATTTAAATGGAAAGTCTTCAATAAGTCCAATGAGATACCTAACTCCTCTATCCACGACATTACACTCACATTAGACTCCAAGTAACATAAGCTCTCTGAGAATACAATTTCTTGAATTGAACAAGGCAAAGAGAAAGTTCATGGATCATTTAGCTTCCTTTGTGTGACCTCTTTATTGATGGAACTATTTTCATACCCAACCATTATCATTCTTTCTTCTATCTTGCTCCTACTTTTTGTAACAAAATCTTTGTAGAATTCCAACCATGCCCGATTTTTATGACTAATTCTCTCAAACGAATTGTGATAATAACATTATTTATTATATCCAAAAATTTCTTGCTTTGCTTTGCATAAAATACCAAAAACATCAGGTGGTAGACATTTCTTTTCATCTATTGACTCAAACATTTATAGGAGATTCTGGAGTTAAGATCTCCATGTTTTTTTTTTTTTGGCATGGACTGATTGTAATATGAAGTTATCTTCTTCATTAACGATGTAGCCGTTGGCGAGATGCAAGGCGTCATGGATTGTTGACGGAGGCCGGGTTGCTAGTTCCTTTCGGAAGTCTAACTCGTGCCACAATCCTTGCTTCAATGCGCGGGGTGTTGCGTGATTGCTCATGCCTTTGACTTGAGATACGGGCATTTTGAACTTGGTGATGTATGACCATAGAGGCTCTGTTGGACCTTGCGACATAGACCACAAGTCGGCGTCGATTGTTTTCTGCCCCATGAAGATTGAGTAGTGCTTGAGGAAAGAATTGGTGAGCTCATGGAAGTTGTCGATGGAATTCCTAGGCAACCTTGAGAACAACTATAAGGCGGGTACTTTTAGGTTCTCAACGAACAAGAGACTGTAACATGCATCCTCGTGTTCCCTTGGGAACCCTGCTCTGTTCATCGCGATGCGGAAGGAGGTTAGATGCTCACTAGGATCAGTGTCCATCGTAGTACGGAATCTTGCTGATCTTTCCTGGATCAAGGATACGAGCTGTGGTGATTCTCGGTGTGAAATATGTCTTATGGGACTTCTCGAGCACAATATCGATGTCCGGCTGGTTGCCTTATGAATTTGAGATCGCACCTCACGGATGGTGGCTTCGGTTCTTCGAAACGATGCTCTGAGTTGAAGGATATTTGCCTTGTGGATGATGAAATCCTCAATGTCGGAGAATTCCTCAGGGTTCTCTTTGTCTGTAAACCACCTATGGGTGGACTCCTCTCCAGGTTGCTCCAAGTTTTCTAGCATGAGAGTTTCGGCATGTGGAGTCGGTTTCCTTCTTTGATCGTCTTCCTTGTGAGGTTCTTTTCTAGCCTCGTTGGTGTCGTCGGTTAGGTTGACGATCTTTCCTGATATTTGAGGATGTTCCACCCGCTTAGTGGGGATTCTGCGGGTCGTCGATCTCGTGCCGTCAGGAAAAGTTATTCCGAAGTGCCTCCTGAAGGATTTCCTTGGTTGGTTACGGACAGTGAGTTTCCAATCTGTCTGCGATAGACTGGTTGAGCTTCTCTTGCTTGGAAGAGAGTGTAAGCAAGTCATTGAGCAGAGTGCTCATGTTTTTTAGACTAAATCATGTGAGAGGATCGCTAGCTTTGTCGCCTCCTCCGTTCGGTGGCGTCTATATGGTGGATCCGTCTGGGTTGTCCCCGTTGATGTTGACATTGTTGGGTTGTGGAGCCACCAAGGATCCATCCGGTTTAAACTTTTGTGATGGTCATTCTTCTTGAACCATGTTCCTCGTGGGTTAGAAGTGATTCTTTGTGAGGAGCAGTCGATGAAGTCCCCACAGTCATCACCAAATTATGCGTACCGAAATTCACACAACTAAAATTTGTGTCTACGAAACGTTTAAGGATTGTCGACTCTCTTGTGTATAAATCACTCGAAACTGAAAAGGAAATAAGAACATAATCAAAAGTAGGTTTTTATTGATGAGAGACGAATAGTCGAGTTACAAGATGCTAAGAGACTCAAGCTATTCAAGATGTGAAAGATGGATCATGATCTAAGACTAGTGATTCTAATTATACTCCTTGCTAAACTGTCTTAAGACTTAGGGCTTTTTTTTCCGTCACGGGCCGCCTTCAGTTTCCCTGTCGACAGATCCTCGGACAGTTTCCATTTCTCCGATATGCTTCGATACATCTTCCATTTCGTCGATATTCTTCTAGATAATTTTCATTCCTCCGAGATACTCTAAGAAGGTTTCCTTTTCATCGAGAGACAAAGTAAAACCTCCTTTTCCGTAGCAATATACTCAAGTCTTCTAGTATATCGGTTCATGATGTAGTTTGTAAATTGATTTTACAATATCAATTTACCATAAGCCGACAAACAACATACTTGACGTTGTAGTATGGCTTCAGGATCGTACCACAAAGAAAAAATGATTAACACACTAAGCGCGATATAATCTAATTAACTCAAAGCAATCAAGAGGTTTTTTGTTTTTCGTTAAAATCTTAAAGATGCACTTAAACTAAGTAATTTAAATAAGCAATAAATAAACGATCAAAACAATGATTCAAAACAAGTAAATAAACTAAGCAAGAGCAATAAAGCAAGGCAATAACCAAGAGAAACAAATAATGAGAGCTAAATACGGTTTTTGATGATTTAGTTAAGACATTGGTCCTTGAGTCTAGCCTACGATCTAGGTTAAGTAACAAGTAACTAATGGTGATTTGGTATTAATTAAGCTCCATCCTAGGCATTGAGACAAAGTTTAATCTATCACTAATCACCCTAACATCAATTTACATTGACTAAAGAAGAAAAACTAAATAAAAATCTCTAGAATCTTTTATGAAACACCTTTTGGACAACAAAATATCTAAGTTCTAAACTTTGATCGATCAAGTCTAAGTCAAAACTAGCATCAACCACACTAATACTTAAGGATATATGATTACCCCAAACATCAGCTAATTTGTTAAAACCTTGAAACCCACATCGGGTTGTTTTTTTCCTCCCCCCATGTCTGAAATCAGAATGTCATCTTCTTCTTCTTCTCTTCTTCTCACGCGGTTCAGAAATCAGTCAGAGAGAGAAGCTTCGAGATCAAACTAGGAGAATGAATTTGTTCCTGGGTCCAGAGAAATCCAGAGAGGTTGGCTCGATGGATTCTGAAACGGGAATTGAGCCGAATTGGAGTGGAGAAATCAGGGATGGGAACTGGGTTGTTTCTTGTTGCAGAGAACGGTTGTAATGAATTTCAGACACAATCACAGCTTGTTGCTTCAAATCGGGGTCTTCACCTCTTGTTTCCCAATGGTCCTGCTGTTATCCCGGTTGCAGCTGGAACAGAGCGTGATGTTGCTTGAGACTTCGAACCGGAGATATTGCAGTCTTCTTGAGCGGTTGCAGAGGCTGTTTCGACAAAATCAGGAGACAAGCTTCCATAAGGTTCAAACCGGGGATGTTGCAGAGACTTGTTTCGAAGAAAACATAAGGCCAGCTGCTATACAGTTCAAACTCGGGTCTCTTCATGATGCTGTGTTCGGCTAAAAAGGCTTTCTCATCATCGAAATTCCAACGTCCATGGTTAAGAACAACGTCAACTCCATAACCGGCTTCAAACTTTGGTGTTGATAATACGCGACCTTCCACTTGAATGCAGTCAGAGCCAACTCTAACACTGCATTCTTGCAACATTGTGTCATTGTTATAATTACTTCCACTCAGAGCCTGGTCTAAATGAGGGGCAAAACACAATCTCCTCTAGCTTCATCTTGTAGCAACAAAAACCAGTCTCGACTCAAAATTTCATAGCTTCTTCATATGGTCTTCAAATGTTGTGATTCCAAGTATCAGATCAAGCTAACTCACTCCTCTATAACTCCACATAATTTCAGACCCATTGAAGAACTTCAGACCCGCCATTTGCACTATACCCTGAGACCCTTCGGTTTTATCCTCTTAACCAAGAGTTGTTCAAATGGTCCAAACCACTCTAAACTCTACAAAACACCATCAAACTCTTATAAGTCTTCATAGAGAACTCTCAGACACTTGAAGACTTAATTGATTTTTCTTCATTTTGGTATCTAATGCATATGATTTTTTATGCAAAAATGCAATTTTCCTAGAAATGCATATCTAAATGAAGTTTGAGAAGGAATTATGCAAATGCAAGGTGTTTTATGAAACAAATGAATGATAAAAGATTAAAAACCTAGGCTAATATGGTATCTAAATGCAACACATCAATTCACGAAAGGTTTTGCTTGGTCCGAAAGATGGAGATCGGCGTGTAAAGGAAGTATCAGGTCATTTAGCTTGTCAATGAATTGTTGTCCAATTACATGGGTTGCATTTTACGATAGTGAGAGTTATAGATACTTCACGAATCACACGTTCTCGTTAGATCTAAGTTGCTTTGACTTGTCGTGATCGTGGGAGAATGTCGAGAGCTTGATCTACGACCCGTGCATGATCCACGGATCGCAGATTGGCTATATCATGATGATAGGCGACCCGTGCATGTCCACGGGCCGTGTGACTAACTCGGACATGACGAAAGGAGCCCCGTGCATGTCCACGGGTCGCGGGATTGGTTCGAACACAAAGAAAGGCGACACGTGCATGTCCATGGGTCGTGGGATGGCTCAGACGTGACGATAGGCGACCCATGCATGTCCACGGATCGCAGGATTGGCTCGATCATGACGTTAGGTGACCCGTTGACTTCGTACGGGTTGCAGAACATCGAGACCACGATGAAAGGCGACCCCTGGGGGCGGATTACACTGGACAATGATGAACAGCGACATGTGATGTTACATGGGTCGCAGATTAGTGTGAATATGTTAGGCGATCTGTGGATGTTCTAGGATCATGAACTGAGGTTTCGTATGAAATTGAATCCTAGATGGTTCAATTTCATGTTCGTATGACCGAAATATCAAGTTTCTAATGAATTGAGTTTTTGGAGGTTTTTATTTGCAATAAGCGACCCGTGGAAGCTTCTCGGGTCGTGGATCATGCATGGCATGACGAAAGGTGACCCGTGGAAGCTTCACGGGTCACGGATCATGCTCAGTGTGATGAAAGGCGGCCCGTGGAAGCTTCACGGGTCGCGGATCAAGCCTTTCCCGATGAAAGGCGACCCGTCGAGCTATTTCGATTCTCCGAAAGTAGCCTCGTATAAAATTGAATCCTTTTGTTTCAAATTCATACTCGTATGATCAAGTTTGACAAAAAAAACTCGTGGATTCATCTATCGAAATGACTCTTTTGATATTTCGATAGACAGTTTTTCGTATAGAATGTTGATTGGGTTAGTGATAGGGATGATATTTTACCGCTTTTCGATATGATTTTTTGGTGTTTTTAACAAAGAAACTATTTGATTTGAAACATAAACCTTTGGATTTCACATTTATCTGTTTGCAAAGTGTTTTTGTGAAAACAATGCATTTTAAGTCACAAATGGGTATTTTCTACCAAGCCCAACAAATCAACATCAGAAGTCCAGACTCACATAAAGAAGATGTTTATTTTGGAATGAAGTGAGGAGTGAGGACAATCAAGCCACGTGAGTTAGCTGTCACATGGGCTTGGAATCAAGTCATTAATTAGCCCTCGCGAGTAAGAAGTTAAGCCCAAATCATTGAAGATGTATCCAGAAGCCCGCATGAGATGAAGGCCCAATCGACCGAACCAGAGGCCCATTGATCGATCAAGGCCCAATATTTCAAGGAAGCTTCAAGAACAAATTCAGATAAGTACCGTTGCATTGGGGATATTAGGATATGTTGGATATAATCACTGAAGATTCAAGAACAAATTCAGATAAGTACCGTTGTATTTGGAGATATTAGGATATGTTGGACATAATCACTGAAGATATTGAATCTTCATAAACGCATTTAAAGATATCCACCGATCGGTCAAGATAACGACGACCGATCGATCGTGATGGGATAAACACAAATATTTAGATTTCTATCCAAATCTTCTTCCTGATTTATCTCGGCTAAGTACTCGACCCTCTCCCCTATAAATACAGACGACTGAAGCCAGAGAGAATCATCAGCTAATACTTAAGGATATATGATTACCCAAGCATCAGCTAATTTGTTAAAATCTTGAAACCCACATCGGGTTGTTTTTTTCCTCCCCCCATGTCTGAAATCAGAATGTCAACACAATATATTTATCTCTGTCCCTCCACATCGGTTTCTTTTTCTCCTCCCCTGATGTCTGAAATCAGAACGTCATCTTCTTCTTCTTCTCTTCTTCTCACGCGGTTCAGAAATCAGTCAGAGAGAGAAGCTTCGAGATCAAACTAGGAGAATGAATTTGTTCCTGGGTCCAGAGAAATCCAGAGAGGTTGGCTCGATGGATTCTGAAACGGGAATTGAGCCGAATTGGAGTGGACAAAGCTTGAGGCTTCGTCTTCTCCTTCATGCCGGCGATTTGCAGAGAAATCGGGGATGGGAACTGGGTTGTTTCTTGTTGCAGAGAACGGTTGTAATGAATTTCAGACACAATCACAGCTTGTTGCTTCAAATCAGGGTCTTCACCTCTTGTTTCCCAATGGTCCTGCTGTTAAACTAAGCATGCTTACAATGCTCACTGACAACACCCTTTCCAAGACAAGTATATCATAACATCGAAAATCTATTGAACCAGTACATAGATTAAAATCAGAGCAAACTTGTCATTAAAGCAAATCAAGCAATAACATTAAGTTTAAGGATAATCCAAAACAGACCCGCATAAAGAGAAAAACACCTGTGTGGGCACTCAGCTTTGCTGGAATTTAATATATTAATGTGTGGTTGCTAAAAAAAAAAAAAAAAAAAAAGAAAAAA
>OVAP01002979.1:0-17811 GCA_900406295.1 Aurinia saxatilis
GGAAAACAAAAACATTTTTCAAAACCATCGATTTACATGTTATTCTCTGTACAACATTCTTCTCTAATACAAAAAGTGAAAATGTTGTAGAGTTCAATGGTAAATGTGTATAAGCTCAAAAATTAAGATCAGCTAGATGTTTATGCCATAAGCCAAAAGAAGTGAAACCAACATGTAACAATTATGCCTGACAGCTCTCAAACTTTTCACTTCCCCCTGCAAATGAAATTCACAACCTTTATATAGGAAAAGTATTAATGGTATAAAAACCAAAAGAAACAGACCATCTCTTCCTTCTAAAACAGAATTTCANTTTTCACAAAATATAAAAACCATTGTCCATTCCTTCTACAACTGTCTATATCTATCCTTTAGTTCTCTGTTTCAATCTTATTTTTCTCCCACTCAGTCTCCTCTCTAGTTCTCTCTCTTTCTTCCTCACCACCAACACAATTTAAATACAACCAAGCATATTTCGTCGAAAGAGAAAAAAAAGAGTTATATGTACCATGACTATATCCTGAAATCTGGATAACCCAACAAATTTAGCTAACTCAAGCCTACCACACTTCACACCTTCTTTTACATCAGATAAGTACAATACTTCTGGAAGCAATCTGCGTAAAAGAAAAAATTGATACAGAATCGAGAACCAAATCAAAATTTTGAGATCAAATCGAAGTTTACCTTTCAGAAACCAACACATAAGATCGAGGCTGACAACTGTCCATCTCTCTGGGTTTTGATTCAGATTCCATTCAAAGCTCATCTCTATCAAACATGGAGAAATCCGAAGGTAAAAGCAATTCCCAAATGGGACTGTTTCGAACGGAAGAACTCTTTCAACCGAAGACCTTCGGTAAAACAAAGAACNCAACTGTCCATCTCTCTGGGTTTTGATTCAGATTCCATTCAAAGCTCATCTCTATCAAACATGGAGAAATCCGAAGGTAAAAGCAATTCCCAAATGGGACTGTTTCGAACGGAAGAACTCTTTCAACCGAAGACCTTCGGTAAAACAAAGAACTCTTTTTTTCTCAAACTCATTGGGAAAAGAGAATTTGGTGGAACCCAAATCAAATGGTGGAGGAGTTGAGACTTCTCCACAAAAATCATCAAAGTGTCTATGAACCCTAATTTAAAAGACATGTCATATTTCGTATTTCCTAATTTACATGTAAGCTAAATCCATGTCAGATTTATTTAACAATAATTTTGTATAAGAAAAAAACAAATCAGCAAAAATCACTTAAACTACATTGGAGTATTAATAAGAAGAGAGATGTTCTTATTGAGATATCCTATTTTAAAAATGTTCATTTCTAAAATATTTTAAAAACTATCATTCATTTTATCTAAAATACTCGACTTTACAAATGGACAAATTTGTTTGAATTTTTCCAACTTAGGTTTTAATAAAATTTTAGGTTTGGGACTCTTAAAATTAAGATATAGGTTTAAACCCTTATAGTATTAGGGTTTAAGGTTTAGTAATTGTAAGGATTTAAGCTTTAAAAGTTTAGGATTTATAGTTTAGAGGAGGTTTTTAGAGATCAAAACCTTGTTTGGGGGGGTTAAGGTTTTTAAGATTTAAACCCTAAATGCTATATCATAAACCCTAAAACCCTATACTTGTCTCTCACATTCAGAAAATTAATTAAGACAATTTACATTGAAAACGTGATATTTAAAATAAATTAAAAAAATCTTTTAGGTATACTTTTTAAAATGAGAAATTATTAAAATATCATCATTTGAAGTGGTAGTTTCAAAATTACCAATATAAGTTTTACTTTCCAAAAAGATGATTAAAAAAATTGTTTTCCAAAAATACCATTAAAATTTTATATTTTTCAAAAATACCACAAATACTAAAATAATTTTTCAAATGTTTGAAAATTGGAAAATCTCTAAAATACCACTAAAAATAGAAATGGGTTCCAAATATACCATCAATTTCAAAAAGTTCCACATATACCACTAGTTACATGGTAAAAATAAATGTTTGCCCTTAGTTAACTACAATATTTATTAAATAATAAATAATATATAATAAATCGCTTTCAAAATTTTTAAAAATCTATTTTTAAAAAAATCTATTTTTTCATTTTTCAAATTTTTTTCAATTTTTTAATATTTATTAAATAATAAATAATATATAATAAATCGCTTTCAAAAATTTTAAAAATCTATTTTTTTTTAAATCTATTTTTTTCATTTTTCAAACTTTTTTCAATTTTGTTTTTTTTTAAATAGAATTTTTCTTACAAAACAACAACAAAAAATTACAAAGCTCTTCCTGAACCTTAAAAATGTTAAGGAAGCTCTTCCTAAATATTAAAAACGTTTAAGAAGTCTTTCCTAAACATTAAAAATGTTTATGATGACCAACCGAAACATTTAAAACTATTTAAGAAGCATGTACTAAACATTAAAAACGTTTAAAAAACTCTTACTAAACATTAAATACATTTAGGAAGTCCTTCCTAAATATTAAAAAAAAATCATAAACATCGATAAAGTCTTTGGGAATTATTAGAAACACATTTTTAGATAATAATATTCTTATAAATAAGTTAGTGAACTATTACACACCATTTGAAAGAAACATTGTAAATGTTTAAAGCTATTTGAGATGTTTAAATAATCAATTCTGAAAATTTAGTTAGCATTTCCTAAACATTAAAAACATTCACGAAAGTCTTTCTAAATTAAGAAAACACATTACTAGATGATGATATTCTTATACATGTTTTAGAAAAATGTTATACATCAGCTGGGAACCATTTTTGAATGTTTAAAGTTATTTGAGATGAAATTCTTTTTTAAATAAAATTATTGATTAATTTTGATTATAAATAAGATGAAAATCACAAAAAGACAATTATGTATTTTTATGCAAAAAGATGGTACTTAAGGAACTTTTTTCTTTCTAGTGGTATTTTTGTCCACTAAATAGTCTAAACCTCATTTAGTGGTATCCTAGAGAATTTCTCTTTGAAATTTATTATTTTTTGGTTGGGTAAATTATTTTATATTTAAGGTTTATTTTTGAAAGTTTAAGGTTTAGTTTTGAATTTTTTAAAATTAATTCAAGTTTTATGGTATTTTTGGAATATTTAAACTTTTAGTGGTATTTTCAGAAAATAAATTTTTTAGAGGTATTTTTGGAACTAGTACTTTAAATGATTTGGAGATTTTTCCTTTTTTAAATACACCAAAAGATGTGTTTTTGAATTCCTTCGAAATACAAGTATTGAATCATATGTGTACATAAGTAATAATTTAATGCAGTTAAATAAGGAAAAATTATGAAATAATTCCAATTCTACATAAAAATTTAAATAGTGTAATTATAGTAGAGCTTAAAGTCGAAAATCATGTAACCAAACCTACAGTAGAATTCTAAACCCTAAATTATAATCCTTAAAACTCGAAATTTAACTCTAAAATCTAAATAAAATGGTAGACTCTTTTTTTTGTCAGCGTAGACTTTCTTTTTAACTATGATTTTCTTAATCATATTTTCTTACTCTATATATTTGCATTCAGTATCTCTTTACTGTGTTGGCAAAAAAAAGGGTATTGTACTCTAGCAATTAGGATAGCCCTTCTTTTTGGGGGATATCTGGTGTTTTTTTACCTTTTGTTTGCCTATTTTATGAACTATTATTTTTTCTAAACATTGCTTGAATAGTCTTTTTTTTAAATAGCACATCTGAAAGAAATTAAAGATAAAGAATGCATGTATAGGAAGAAACCAAACCACATATCCAGTTTCCCACTAATGTGAAATTGCTTGCAAGGTGCTTGTCATATACGCACAAAATAAACATAATATTGGTAAACATTTGGGAATTTAATGAAATATATATATGTGTGTGTGTGTATTAGATATAAGGTAGTGATGGATCACATGATGAGAGCAACTTCCATCATCCATTGTCCCCTCTTCCTTCCCTAACACTGTCTTTTCATTCCCTTCCATTCTAAGGGCATTGTCCCTTTCTCTTTTAAATCCAACCAAACTTGCCCTCTTCTTCTTGTTTGGTTTTCTCCCAATTATTACACCTATTCGAACTTCCATTCACATCTAAAATTTTATTAACTACTCATTTATCAAAGCTCTAAATTCTTAACATTGGAGATGGATAGTATACCATTTTCTTACACTTTCAATTTTGCAAACGTTATTCCGAACCATTTAATACTAGTCAAACTCATAAACTATAGTTTACAGATACATACGTACACGTGTTGATATATGCAAGCTAACATTACAATCCAATTCAATGATAAGAAGCCTAATTACTAAATGAAAATATACAGTATACAAAATTAGCATTAAAAATAGTTGTAAATGATCACTTATCAATAAATCAAGATTTTTTAGAAAGTAGTAGAAAGAGATAAACATGCACAATAATGAAGCTAACTTGTGCAAGGACCACAAATATTTATAGACACTGAAACTCAAACAAATCTCTGTCATAAGGATATAAACTATAAAAGACAACAGAACTAATTATTAAAAAGTTTATATTGCAGAAAAGAATTGAATTGAGATTTAATATATATTTTTAGGGAAAAATCTAACAAGAGGGGACAAGCAAAGATCCATCCCACATGGGATTCAGAAAATGTATAAATTGGTGAAAAAGCTGAACAAAGGAAAACAACATTTGGAAAATGATGGCTCTCTTTCTCTCTCTCAAACACCAATACGATTGATTCTATATGCACTGATGCGTGTATCTATTGTATGTATGTAACTAATAGAAAAAAATTGTACAAAAAATATATATATATATATATATATATATATATATTTTTATACGTGTGTGTACATATACAATTTTTGTGAGTAAAGACAAATGTGAAAAGACAAATGTTAAGGTTGTGTCACAATGGGCAAGATTGCTATGTATTGATGTATCTTATCAGTTTCCATCATCCTCCAATTTTGCAGACACATCTCTTTCCTTCTGGTGAATTCAACACTAATTGTGTACGTAGAGACACAGTCGTCAATATTCATACGCGTACGATTCCGTGATTGTATAACAAATACACGTATCTTTACATACATTCAGTTACCTGCTTATGTTTAAACGTAATACATTTTACTGGGTTTTTTTTTTCGACCAAGCATGTAATTATTACATACTAAACCAAAAAAACAAAGATTAAATGCACGTATCTTTACATACATTCAGTTAGCTACTTGTGAATTAATCCTTTTCCAAAATACCACTTTGAAAATATTTTCAAAACTATCATCATTTACCAAAACTACTTTTCTTTATAATTGACAAATTTATTAGGGTTTAGAACTTTAGGATTCATGGTTTAATAAAATTATAAGGTTTATGATTAACTTAAGGTTTGTAGGGTCTAGAATTAAACCTTTCAAAATTAGAATTTAATTTTTTAATAACTATTAGAGTTTAATTTTAGGAGTTTAGAGTTTGTCAAGATAGAAAGACATTTGAGGTTTAGAATTTTACAGTTTATGGTTTTTAAACCCTAAAACTCTATATACACTTAATTAAATAGTGGTATTTTTTAGAAATTATCCCTTCCCATGGTATTTTCAAAAAATGATATATATATATATCGTCTGTAAATATATATATATATATATATATATATATATTTATATATATATATATATATTTTTAGAAATATATATATATATTTATCGTCTGTAAATCTTATTTCTATTACATATAATTTTGAAATCGATCAAATGAACATCTTACGAATTAAATACGCAACGGTACAACTCTCTCCTCAATATACGGATTCACAACGTACAGTCAAACTTGCACCACACCTTTTGATCTAATTTTTTTCAAAAAGATAATTGTTCTAAACGATAAAATAAATAACTATCTTTAGTTAGCAAGTTAGAATCACAAATCTTTTGTTAAAATAAATAAACAACTTTCTGTCTTTGGTTAGCAAGTTAGAATCATAAATCTTTAGACCACCGTATCATTGATAATTTAGAAGCATAGCCGACTTGAATGATTTTGGATGATAAGTGAAGTGATATTTTGCAAACTCAATTTTGGAGTTTGTGTATATAGAGAAAGGTCTAAGAGGAAGAAGTTGAAAACGAGTGGATACTCCTTCCCACCCCATGTTGTCTTGTAATTCTCTCATCAATTATTCATCTTTCTTTTTTTACATAATCAAATTGTGGTTTTGTTTTGATCCATTTGCTTCTATCTTTCATTATCAAAGGTTCCTATCATCAAAAATATGAGTCATGGCCCCTTCGGTTTCACTCCAATTTGTTACTATTACATTAGTTATATATCGTCCATATAATTTCTGAGCTTTTTTTTATTGTCGACTTAATGATGTAGTTTATTCGAAAGGAGTAACACATATTGATCCCTAATTTTCATTGATTGTCCAATGTTTTATCACCCCTCTTTCTATCAGTTTTCCAATAATATTAGAAACCAAATTAAAACATTTGTTTCTCTTTCGCTTTTCTTTATTTTCATTTATGATATCTTCATTGTGTCCTTCTTTCTTGATTAAAACATGCATGCATTCACTATTCTACCGAAAATTTGTTTACAATATTATATTTTCATTTTTTAAACTTAATTAAAAGTATTTAGGATTGGTTCTATATTTTCGTAGACTTAATACCAAAGAAAGAAAAGGGAACAAATACAAACTATGTAACTTTTTTTTTTTAAACTTTTACCACCAATTAATCTCTTAAGGCTGCAGTAGAAGTCGGCTAACCGACTCAATGAACTAAAAACATTTCAACATACGAAAAGTATGACATATTTACTGATCAAGTGGAAATAGTTGTAGAGGCTGATCCACTTTATAAATTTCATGTTCAACTATGATACAGTGTTGTCTTCCGGCACAAATTGTAGTTGATGCACCCCCTAAATTTTGAGGTTTGATGACCCTTTTGAATAAGAGAACTTTTTTTCTTTTTTTTTTTAAACTTCCTTAGAAAAACATTACTTTGAATATTCCATTTTCAAAGTATAAGAACAAAATTTTATTTCACACAATGCGAATAATCCCATCTTTTCAACCATGTATCTTTTTTTTCCTTCTTAGTAGAAATAAAATTAGTTGCAACAAATACCACACATCATTTTAAAACAGATTTTTAACATGTGCTTTTATAAATTACAAAATATTCTTTATTGTTGTGCCAAGGACTTAACCTCTGATAAAGCTTTACAAATTATCTAACTAATGCTTTCATATAAATCTGTAAATTATAAATAGAAGAATTACATATATGAAATAAAACTAAAATAAATTTAGTTTATTTATATCAGTCACAATATTATAAATAATTTACCCAACCAACTCGAGATGGCGGACTCGATTTTCGAGATATTGAAGCATGTAACGATGCACTCCTAGCTAAACTGAGTTGGCGCCTCATATCCAATCCTCAGTGCCTCCTCGCTAAGATCCTCCAGGGTAAATATTCGTTCCTCGAATGTCAACCTTTTGGATCGATTATCCATGGATGGCGAGGTATCTTGATTGGTAGAGATCTTCTTTCCCATGGACTAGGAACTGTTATAGGTAATGGAAAGGATACTTTGGTATGGCATGAATCTTGGCTCTCTACTTCACAACCTAAACATACTTACGGACCAATTGTGGCATCGCAATCTCATCTAAAAGTCTTATTATCCCTAATACCAATCAATGGGACCTGCAAAAGATCGATAATTTGGTTCCTCCGGTCAAGAACGACATCCTCACCATTGTACCGAGTAATTCTGTGGCTAGTGACCGTCTTGCCTGGCTCCCCAACCCCTCCGGCTCCCATCAAACCAAATCTGGTTATTGGATGGGTCGACTTCGGGATGCCAGGACAGTACTGCAACCGCCTCTCCAACAATTGGACTGGCTCAAATTGATTTGGCGCATCCCTATAGCTACTAAGCTCAAACACTACATGTGGAAAATCGCACATGATATATTGCCCTCGAAATCAACACTAGCTAAACGGGTACTCCAAACCGGTACAAGCTGCTCTCATTGTGGACAAGAGGAAACCACAAACCATATGCTATTCCTCTGTCCCTTTGCACGTGATGTTTGGAATCAAACTCCAATCTATAACACACATATGCTACCAGTAGATGCACCCTTAACTGAATGGCTCAAATCTCTCCATCAAATCAAAGATCTCCTGCCTACAAGACTTAGTCTGAGCCCTCTTTATCCCTGGCTAACATGGACAATTTGGGAGGTCCGAAATGAGAAAATCTTCAACACTACTCACTGTGACACGGGAACAGTCATACTCCGAGCCATCGCGACTGCTAGGGAATGGCAAGAAGCATAGGAGAACCTACCTCAACCCATCAAATTCCTAATACTTCACCCTGCTACACCTCAGCACCCCGTTACGTGCAGGTTGATGCAGTCTGGAGACAAGATATCACGGCTGCAGGCTTTGGTTGGGAAACTTCACATTGTACTGAGCAAGGCACCTCACGCCAAGGCTCAGCATCTCGACGATTTGTACCGCCTGCACTAGCTGCAGAGGCTCTCGCTCTTCTCTCCGCTATGACTGACCTATCTTCAATGGGAATACCTAGAGTGAAGTTCGAGATGGGTTCACAAACACTCGTCTATATACTTAAGAGAAATGACTGGACATTGGATATCTACGGCATAGCTCAAGATATCAAGGAAACTAGTCAACATTTTCACTCTATTAGGTTTTATTATATCCCTCGTAACTCAAATATGGTTGTAGATGCATTGGCCAAAGGTGCTCTATCCGCCTTAGCCACCACTTTGTAACTTAACATTTTGAGTTGAATTAAATTACGAGTTCCGAACAAAAAAAAATATAATAATGATCTAACCAGATTGGAAAACGGACAATATTTGGTCAACATATCACAAAATGATTTGTATGACTGATCTATTATTTCATGATACACCATTTAGAAGAGAGAATATATATATATATATATATATATATATATATGTATACAGTTTTTTTGTAAGGAAAATTTATATGTGTGTGTATACATCATCATGTTTTTACTTTATATTTGAACAATGTAGAAATTATTTAGGGAAATTTTTTAAGAAATACCACTTTTGAAACACTCCTTTTCAAAACTACCACTTTTGGTATATTTTCAAAAATACCATCATTTACTAAAGTTATTTTTCTTTACAAATTACAAATTTGCTAGGATTTAGGGCTTTAGGACTTAGAGTTTATTAAAATTATAGATTTAGGATTGACGTAGGGTTTTTAGGGCTTAGGATTTATGGTTAAATCCTTATAAAATTAGGGTTTAATTTTTAATAACTATTAGAGTTTAATTATTAGGATTTAGGGTTTATATTTTACGGTGTTAGGATTTATTAGGGATGTGAAGACTTTTTGNCGGTGTTAGGATTTATTAGGGATGTGAAGACTTTTTGGGGTTAAGGTTTTTAAACTCTAAACTCTAGATCATAAACCTTAAAACCTTATAAATAGTTAATATTTAAATCGTGGTATTTTTTAAAATTTACCCTTTTCTATGGTATTTTGAAAAATGGTATACCAAAAAATGATAATTTTAAAATTCTCCCAATTATTTATAAGGATGTCACTGAATAGTTGGATAGTATTATGTCTGAGAATAATAGATCTGACATACATCCATAAAACAATTCTATTACGTACCTCTTGATTTTTTAAAATTTTAGTTGTTGAATATTACAGATCTGATCTTAAAAATGTTTCTAATATAGAAAAAAGATCAGTGACAGATTTCAAACGCGCATGTAAAAGGAGAAAAGAAAAAACTGCATGAACTACTACACAAACATAGCTGTATCTTTAGCATCCACTGACTGCGAAAGTGGAATCTTGAATACTATATTTATTTCTATAAAGAACACATCTATAAGTACATTTACATGTGTGTTATACTTTAGACACGCGTGTGAATCGAAGTGTAATTGTATGTGGGTAAGGTGTATATAAAAGAAAAAAAAAATATATATATATATATATATATATATTATTGGTGCTAGGTAAAGTATTTCTTTTAGATAGGTATGGTATTTTCTTTTTCAATACGGAATTTTATTTGTTAAAAGAAAGAGAATAATATGTTGACAGATAAAAATAAATATTTACTTACATGAGACATCCAAAGAGCAATAGAGAAGCTCTCTAAGGGTTACAAGCACTAGCATAGTTATTCTTAGGCATAGATATTCGAGTATCTGTTTGCGTTCGGATCGATTTCATTCAAATTTAGGTTTTTTATTCTAGAAAATTTATATCGATTTGAGTATTATATTTTTGTTCGGGTTTGGTTCGGATCTACATCGGTTCAGGTTGGTTCGATTTCGAAAACAAAGAACCGGTATTTATTCGAAACAATTCGGTTCCGATTTGGGTAAAAAAACCCAATTTTCAGTATTTTAAACCAAAAGTAACAATAGATCGGGTTTGGTTCGGTTTTCAATACCTAAAAATCTTTAAAATAGGTAAAATCGAATTTTGGTTAAATTTTGATAAATATAACTAATAACTTTACAATCATCTCGTAACAATCTTTACATTGGTTCACTGAATAACCGAGTTTCCCCTCTTTCCCAAAACCCTAAACGTAACCCTAAATTTTTTTGTTTCTCGCTTCTCTGGTGACTGGCATCCTTTGACTGCCACCGGAGAAGTTTCGTTTTTTGTTTTTTGGATAGATTATGCGGCTTGTGGTTTTTCATGATAAGTTGGGGCTTATGGTTTTCCTAGTAGGTTGGGGCTTATGATTTCTCCTGGTAGGTTGGGGCTTATTTTTTTTTTTTCCAGATAATTACTCTATAGATAAAGCTTATGGTTGGGTTTTTTCCCCCTCAGTTTCTCCTTGTTGAGACTTATTTTTTCAGCTATGAGATTTGATAAAGCAAATATTGAAGTGTCAGAAGATTGTTTGGACTCCTTGTTTAAGAATAATTTTCATGATTTTAAGATCCGAAGACTTCATGATTGGCTCAGTAGTATCTAAATAGTTTTATTTAGGCTTGTGATATTAGAATTTTTATTGACAAAATAAGAATAATTAATTTTATATATTGTTAATTTTAGTTACTGTTAATACTAGTAAATTACTAACTTATAATAATCAAACTAGATGTCATTTCGTATACAAATATCATGACTATGAATGATTGGCGCAGTTGATAAAACACCTGGTTTTAGCTAACAAAAATGTAAAATAAAACTTCCTCTCACCAACCGACACTAGTTTTCACTAGTGAGTGTATAAAGTGCAGTGTATTGCTAGTAATTAACTATATGTACAGTATGTCATTTTTGAGAATCTTAAATTTTTATATATGTTTATATTATCCATTCAAATCGTTGTGGCTCGAGTGTTTCATTATCATTGCAGTTGACATACATAAACTGTGGACTCTCGTAAGTATATGAATATGCGCTTATCTCGACAAATTCAATGTTATTGGAACATGTATTTTAATTTTTTTTTAAAAAATCAGTGTTATTAGACTAGTGATTTAAACAAACACCATCAAATTTGGTGTTATTAAAAATGTTTTAATCATTTGGTTTTAAGTGATTTTAGAGTGTTCTGGATGAATTTTTTAATATGTAAATACTCAAATCACATGATTTTAGATGGAATTTGAAGTGAATCATTAAAGTCCTTCCAAATCATCAAAACTTTTCAAAACCTCATTAAATATCAAATTCATGATCCAATACATCCCATAACATTATAATTCCACGAAAAATTATGCAATCAAATAAATAAGTTATTCTATTTTGGTGTATATGGACGTAAGCACAAACATACAATAGTATTACATATAATATTAAAATCGACCTAAGAAATTAAAGTAGATGAAATGAGCATGGTAATGCAATAAGTACACCCATCATCTCCATGCATGCATATGTTTTTATATATATATGTACATTTGTGTTTGATTATTTGTTTTCAGAGAGATACTCATCGATTTTCTTTGAACCAACATTATCTTAGCGAATTATACTCAAATCATGCAAATTGTCCATTCCACGTTCCTTTATTAAGAATGTTACAATCGTTATTTATTATTCACTCTACCTCTTAGCATTTTACTTAAATGTGAAGCATTTAACTAACTGATAGTAGTTATGTTCATGGTCAAGTTTAGCAGCATATAGCTGATCATTGCGGAATTGACATGCATGTTTAATTAATGTAGACACCATATATAACAAATTTGTTGATTTAAAAATTTTAACTACTCCATTACATAATCCCGGAGAATTTATCCGTAAAATTCCCATGCATCTGCTTTCTTCTTTGTTTTTGTTTGAGAAAGATTCCTATGTATTTCATAAAAGCGTACAGCATACAATGGTTTCTAATCATATGTACGTAAAGAGTCGTAGATCGGTTAAAATCATTTTTGTAATTACAGTAATTAAGAGAAACGTTTAAGGATTTGATTTCGTTGGGCAACGTAGAGGGAGTAAGCAAGGTAGCTGGAAATAGAAATAATAAATTTTGTAGATGATCACATCATTATTTCCTTCGATTTAAAGAAAACAAAAAGAGAAGGACCAAATGTTACCAAACTGCATAACTCGCAAACAAACTAAATTTAAACAAAAGAATTTGTTTCATTTTTTTTTTTTCCTTCTTGAAACTAAATAAAACCAATCTCCCTCTCTTGTCAATTTCAATTGTATAATAACATTAATTAAATAATAATAATAATAATAAGAAAAGAGAAAGAAGTGAATACATAAAATTAAGGCCTAAAGCTTTGCCTGCAAGAGTGGCAAGTGATCTCTAAGCAACTAGTATCGATCTTCTTCATTGATCTCTCCTTCAACCGCTCAGCTCTCTCGACCTCCTCCCTTGCCTTCTGCCACATAACCCTGAGTAGTTCCAACCCAAAAACCGTTAATTACTTAAAATGAATCTCTCTTGTTAAGTCTTAATTACCTTGCACGAGCGAATTCAGACTGAGCCATCTCCATCTCACGCCGAGTCAACTCTCTGACCCTCTCCGCGTAAGCCTTCTCTATCGCCGCAAGTCTTATCTGCTCCGCCGCCTGCCACTTCAGCGCCTCCACACCTCCTCCACCGCCACCGCTTGGATGCTCCACCGTCGCCGTGGGGATCGTGCTTAGGCTGATGGAGAGTTTGAGGTCGAGATCGTGGTGGATCATGGAGGAGGAGCGGTGGAGTTTTCTTGCCGGAGATTCTGTGGACGGTGGAGAAGGCAAAAGCTGAAGCTCTTTGTGATGATCTTGTTCCTGTTCTTGTTCAGCCATTTTGTGTTTTTGTTTGGAGCTAAAAAGGCTGCTGTTTTCTCAATAAGTGGGGGGTGGCAATCACCAATCACTTTATATGTAAGCTGCTTCGTGTCTGTGCACATATATCTCTCCCGGAAATGACCCTTGTACCCCCGTGCATTTTGATATTTTTGAAAACGGGATGATTTTACCAAATAAATACCATTCACAATAAATAGTATTTTCTTTTGTTTTTTTTGTTATCCAACTCTTTGATAACTCTTTTTTTTTTCATTCTATTCAATTTACTGTTTCATGATTCAACTATTTTGCGATTTGGCTAATCAAATCCATTATTGGATCTAAATTATAAAATTTGGAACATAGAGAATTGTTTTTGATAAGTGTATATTTTTTCACGGAATCTATATTAGTTCTAAATTATGCTGGAATTTAAAATTAAGTACTGAAATTTAAAAGTAGTAGAATAGTAAAATTACTAAAAAAACAATATTTGTTAGAATGATTAAATTATCAGAGAAATTCTTTAAAATACCACTTTGAATGATGAGTTAAAAAAAACTATTAGTTTTATTTTCCACAAATACCACTAAAAGATTATGTTTTCCAAAAATACAACAAACACTAAAAAATAATTTTTAAAGGTTTAGAATTTATTTATTTTTGTTTAGGTTAATTATTTTATATTTAAAGATTTAGTTTTGAAAGGTTAGTGTTTAGTTTTAAGGGGGTATGGTTTAGGTTTGAATGTTTTAAAAGTAATTCAAATTTTATGGTATTTTGAAATATTAAAACTTTTAGTGGTATTTTCGGAAAATAAAACTTTTAGTATTATTTTTGGAATTACCATCTTAATATGGGTAACTTGGTGATTTAATTACTTAATTGAGTATATATTATCAAGATATATAAAACTAGAGAGATAACAATGGACCCAAGAAAAGGGAAGGACGATTTATATAAACCATAAATTAAATATAACAAAAAAAACTTTGAACAAAAAAAAATATATTAAATTAAATGTAGACTCTAAACTTGTAAATTATAAACCTCAAACTTTAAAATATATATATTAACACCCCACCCCCCCCTCTAAACTTGTGAATTACAAACCTCAAACTTTAAAATATATATATTAATACCCCGTCCCCCCAGTATATAAACCTTAACCCCCAGAAGTATAACCCTTAAAGTTATCAATAAAATTCCTTAAAATATTATATTTTGATGTTTTGCTATTTTTTGTCGGAAAAGTAACTCCCGAAATACTATCATTAGTATTATTTTCCACAAATACCATAAATTTTTTATATTTTTAAAAATACCACAAACACTAAAATTTGTTTGTAATTTTTTTTTTTTTTGGTTTATGTTAACTATTTTAGGTGTAAGTCTTTGTTTTTAGGGTTTATAATTTAGTTTTAAGGGTTTCTAGTTTAGTTTTGTAATTTTAAAAATTAAAGTTTGATTTGAATATTGTGGTATTTTTGGAAAACAAAAACTTTTGGTACTATTTAAAAAAATAAAACTAATAGTGATATTTCTGAAAACAAAACTCCAAAGTGTGATATCTTTTAGAATTCTCCAATAATATAAAGCCTAAAACCCTAAATATAACCATGAAACTTATAATATAAACCGGCAAAACAATAAACCCTACACCCCATAAGTATAAGAAAAATTCTTAAAATACCGCACTTCGAAGGGTGTGTTAAAAAATACCAGTAAAACTTTTATTTTCCAAAAATATCACTAAAAATATATGTTTTCCGACATACCACAAAAATTAAAAATGATTTTCAAGGATTTATAATCTATTTATTTTTGTATGGGTTAACTATTTTAGATTTAGAGGTTAGTTTTTAAGGGTTATGGTTTTGTTTTGACGGTTAAGGGTTTAGTTTTCAATGTTTAAAGTTTAGTTTACATTTTGTGGTATTTTGGAACATTAAAACTTTTAGTTTTGGAACTACTATTTCAAATAATGGTATTTTTAGAATTTCCCTATATATAAACCCAAAACACTATGTTATAAACCTTTGAAGTATGGACTATAACCCCATGAAATATAAACACCCAAGAATAAACCCTGAAACCCAAAAGAATAAACCCTAAAACCCTTATAGATATCATAAACCCCCAAAAATAAACCATAAACCCCTAAAATAGAAAACCTAAAATATAAACCTTATATAACCCCTGAAATATAAACCATAAACCTTGAAATATGAACCATATACCCATGAGGTGTAAACCGTATACCCTTATAAATGTAAACCTTAAAATTGTCAATAATAAACCATAAAACCCTGGAGTGTAAACCACAAAGCTAAACCCTATAAAATAAAACTCAAACCTCGAATTAAAATCATAAATCCAAACCTAAAACCAAACAATATTAAACAAACAATATTTATTCCAAAAAAACAAACAATATTAAATCTAAATAAATAGTGAGCTACACAAACGACCGACAATGCAAAATATCTAGAAATAAAAACAAAAACCATAAACCCCACAACTTAACCCTAACGTAAAAATATAAACTCAAATCCAAAAATATAGTTTTGAATTACATAGACCTCATTTAACTTAATTTTAAATCATTAAACTAAATCAGATACAATACATTTTGTATTTGCATACTATGGAGTATGCATAGCCTAAATGTTGTATTTGTATACTATGCAATCCACGTATTAAAAAATGCTCAATCAAAATATTATACATATGTATCAAGTGATTTTTTAATAAGAATCTCTTTTCTCCAAGGACAACGCAAAATGAAATTCTGACAAGTTGGTTTAAGGAGGACAAGGCTCCTTTTGCAAAGAAATCAACAACAATATTAATTGTGCGAGGAATATAACAAAAACAGATAAATGTGAATGCATTAGAGATATGTCAGATATTTGGGAGGATACCAAATATTTCAAGATGCCATTCAGAAGAGATGACAAGACTGATGAGGGTCTGGGAGTCTGAATGTACTTTAACATCGAGCCATCCCAAAGTAGCAAGGTCTTGTAACGGACTTAGCATAGCTAAGGCTTCAGCAGCAAGCGCAGATGGTGTATGGCGGCGTGAAGTTGTTTGTTGGCGAATGGAGATATTTGTTGGTGATCGAATGTCCCAGCCAAAGCCTGTAGTCTTTCAATCGCCATTATATGTTGCATCAACATAGCAGTGGTATTCAAATACCTTCGATTAACGTGTCGGATGGTTGGGGCTCGGGGCAGGTTTAGGTGCCTGAGCATCTTGACATTCCTTTGCTGCCTTCAATGCTCGTTCAAGGATAACATGTGTAGGTCGTATGATATTAGTGAATAAAAATTCATTACGAGCTTTCCACATCATCCATGCCACCCATGGGTACATGGGAGCTAGTGTAATTAAGGCATGTTGGAGGTAAGTCAATACTCTGTTTGAGACGGGGTAGGAGTTCAACCAAACGTTTATGCAACAAGCTAGTCATTGGGGGTGTGATTGTAGTCTGAGACCACACATCCTGAGCATTGGTGCAGGTGAACAATATATTTGAGGTTGTCTCCGGTTCTACACAGCGTTTACACCTGTTGTCAACAGCAATTGTGCGATGGGAGAGGGCAATGCTTGATGGCAGAGCATCATCTAAAACCTTCCAAAGAAAGTGTTTTATTTTTGGTGCAAGGTTTAAGCTCCAGGCTTGAGGAATCTAGGGGAAATCTTTGAGATTTGCAGGTAGTGTAGGAGGGGACTTAGATGCTTAAAGAGTAAGGTACCCCGATTTGATGGTGTATGTGCCAGATTTCGTGAACATCCAGCTACGTCGATCTTTGCCTCATAAAGTACTCGGAACGATATGTAAGATATCCTCAAGATGGTGAGGAATAATCTCCTTAATCCGAGTCACATCCCACTCGTTAGAGTTTGGGAGGATGAGTGTCGATACAGAGAGGTTTGGACTTTCGATAGGAGTCAGTCCCATTGCCTGGATAGGTTTTGTGGAGGAAAGCCATTTATCCTTCTATATCAAAGTCTCATGTCTGTTACCAATAGATTTTCCAGTGCCTTGTAGCATGAGGTCTCTGCCACTTAAAATTCCACGCCATACATGGGATATGGATCTCGTTGGTATGCATTCTAAAAATGATTGGGACTTGCAATATTTTGCATTGGCATACGAACCAGGAGATATTGGTTAAAGATTCACCAACTAAGTTTAGCGAGCAATGCTTCAATATCGCGGAAGCCTAAGCCACCATCTTTTGTCGGGAAGATCATCTTATCCCATGAGACCCAACTGATTTTGCGTGTCTGTGGTTTAGAATCCCACCAAAACCGGACCATGGTTGATTGGATTCGTTTGCAAAAAGGTATGAGAATTTTAAAAACACGACATTGTGTAATTCGGGATGGAGGCCAGGACATATTTAAGTAAGGTGTGCTTACCAGCAGATGACAAGAATCTTGTTGTGAAGGAAAGTTGTCCTGAAATCACACTGTATGATTCGAACATAGTT